>CM035788.1:33623392-33655892 GCA_020466265.1 Siphamia tubifer
AAACCTAATATCAGAAGGTAATATGAAAAACTGCAATATGTATGCTGTTTTCCTATGTTTTAACGTACACTGAAAAAAGTAAAACATTCAATCGACTTAAAATGTTTTCTTCATTTTTGATTTTTTTTCTCATAATTTTGACTTTTTATCTCATAATTCTGACTTTTTATCTCATAATTTTTACTTTTTGTCTCATAATTTTTACTTTTTATCTCATGATTTTGACTTTTTTATGGTCACACATAAAAAAAAAATTCTAGTTGAGTGAACCAAATTGAATTGGATAGGGTTATGGTTAATTTAATTTAATTTGATTCACTCAACTAAATGTTTTTAATGTGTAGCCTACTGAAGAAGAATTTATAAGTTGATTCGATGCTTTACTTTTTTCAGTGTATTGTAAAACGAGTTATTTTTCACTTCATGGAGGTAAGAAGAAAAAAATGTTTCAGTTTGAATTTAATTTATTTTGAATGTGTCACAGAGAAAAGAAAACAAACAAATAACCAAGGAAGAAAAACAACCAGTGAAATAATAAATAAATAAATAAATGACACAGCTGTCATATTTGTTATACAGTTCTATAAAAAACAACAGTAACATTTCAATTAAACTCCAAATGTATGTTTTTTCATATATTTGTTTTGTTTGTTGAAAAACAGACAATTTAAAAAAAATAAATAAACCAACAAAAGTAACATGAACACAGTAAAACACATATGGAACAAAATTGAAGAAAAATAATAAAAAGAAAAAGAAAATGTAGAAAAACTAACAAAATAAAAATCGAAATGAACAAAAACTAATAAATATTTACAAAATAATAAATAACATGAAAAAATAGCAAAAATAAATAAATAAAATGAAGTGAAAAGAAAGAAAGAAAGAAAGAAAGAAAGAAAGAAAGAAAGAAAGAAAGAAAGAAAGAAAGAAAGAAAGAAAGAAAGAAAGAAAGAAAGAAAGAAAGAAAGAAAGAAAGAAAGAAAGAAAGAAAGAAAGAAAGAAAGAAATAAGTAGTATTGTAATTTGGTTCATGTAAATTTAGTTTAGCCTTTTTCTTTTCTCTAAATAATTTATTTTTTGACACATATTTACATCAGTTCCATGAACAAAACTCAGTAAAAGAATATTCTGAATATTCAAACTAAACCATTCATTTAGAACATGTCTGTGATGATGCAACAGGGGTTAAATGTTTAAATAAAGGACACCAGACATGAATAAGACACCCACTGTAGGTGAAAATGAAGCCAAAGGACTGTTTGTTGTTGATGCGTCATGGAAAAAAAAACCCATTGATGAAGAAAAACATGACCTCAGCAGCTTCTATATTTGACTGAATTATTGAAGCAAAATAAAATGGATTAAAATCAACCCAGTAAATGCCCTGAAATGCAAGCGTTATATTAAACTGAGAAAAATACATTAAATATTAAAACTAAAAACTCTACCCTGTTGACATTTTTACCATGACTATACTAAAATAATAATAACTATCTGTTAAATTAATGTAATAAAACTCTGGAAATGATTTCCATTTAATTAAAATGCACTCATTTAGTGAGACACAATTTTGTTAAACCAACTAATTGTATGTACATGGGTAGTGATGTTATGAGATGTGTCTCTAAGGTACAGGTGTCAAACTCCAGTCCTCGAGGGCCGGTGTCCTGCATGTTTTAGATAATTCGCTCTTCCATGTGATTCAGTTTAATCCTTTAACTCCTGAGAACTAACAAAGTAACTGGTAACATGAGCAAAGTAAGACACAAATGGCAGAAAATCAAAGAAAAATGTAAAAATTAAAAGAACCAAAATGTAGAAAAAGAAACAAAATGAACTAATAAATATTTACAAAATGACAAATAATGTGGAACATTTTGGGGGGAAAAAAATTACTAGAGAAGAAAACTAGTATTGACATTTAGTCACAGCAATTAAAAAAAAAGGTGAAATAAAATAATAAAAAAAAAACCACCTCTTGCTTTTCCATGCACAAAATAAAGTAAAACTGTTGAATTTTTCTGAATATTTAAACAAAATCATCCATTCAGAATGCATCAACACTGACACTTAAAGAGTTAATAATCAGCTCCTCATCAGACTGATAATGATGCCATGGCCTCCAGATGTAATGGAAGAGGGAAACATCTAAAACATGCAGGACACTGGCCCTCGAGGACTGCAGTTTGACACCCCTGCTCTAAGGACTCACTATTCAGCCCCATTGTAGCAGCTTTTTGGCTGCAGTTCCACTAGAATTCCACTGGGGGAAATTGACAGAGTGCAAAATGAATGAGGCCCTATGGAACTAGATGGCTAAAATTAAATTTCACCTAATTGTTGCTGAGAGCGCTCTGATGTGAATGTAGCTTATGAGAGGTCAATGTGGATTTTAAAGGTGTCATTCTGCTGAAAACCACTTTTCCATGCTCCATTTGGAATTTGGTTTCTCACCTCCACTGGCTGCATACCTGCATTCACAGAAAACAGCAAGAGGAACGAGGGACCCAGAAAAAGCCGGTCCATCTGATGTCAGATGGACTTTAACGACACCCACGTGGGGTTAAGCCTGTCCCCGGCAGCGAATCTGAAGTAGCATTAGCATTAGCATCTACAAGGGAAGACATCATGTGCTCTCTGTGGAAATAAAGCCATGTTGTTTCCCTGCACGTTTTCAGAACAAGCAATGCCACGAAACGTAGCTGGATGCTACTCTGGTAAAGGTAAAAACACACATAGAGTGAGAGGGGAGGGGGGAGTGTTCCTTCACACATTCTGAGCCAATCAGAGATGCCTCATCACCGCGTCATGGACATGTATGAGGAAGTACCGCTAAACTCTATTGTTCAACCTCAAGTCATTTTTCTACCGTGCAAAAACAGCTGGAAACAAAGCAACACGGACATTTTTTTTTTAAATAGAACCAACACACAATGTATTCAATAACAATGGAGAACACAGTAATATTAATGAAATAACCATGGAATGACAGCTTTAAGTAAAAAATTATACAAAAAAAATACATATATCCCTTTGATTTCTGACAGGTTTAGTTCTTGTTGCCCACAATGTGCTAGCATTCTGCTAATGACGGATTACGACCAGAGATACCACTTGACGGCTGACCTTATACCAAGCCACAGCCCCTTTAGAAAAATTTGAAAAAACAAAAACTAGCATATGTAGCCTACAGTACTTACCTTTGTTAGCTGCAGCTCTGCTTTGGGACAAGAAGGTTTGTTGCTGTAAAGCTGTATCTCCGGCCGTAAACTCTGTGTGATGTCATCAACACTTTAAATCCCTTTTTTAAATAAATATGTGACTAGAAATTTAAAACTCAGCCATGGATATTATCTCTACAACCTCTTTCAAAAACAAGATTCAAATTACTAGACAAGAAATTATATCTTGAGATAGGGGCGTTTTTGGGGGGGCATAGTTCCATAGGACTCCATTCATTCTACACTACAAAATCAAGTGCCCCATGTGGAAAAACAATGAACTGCAACCTAATACACCCTTCTGAGTGTATTAGAAACTCTGTGGTGAGGCTTTGAAGCGTGTGCCAAGAACTGGAAGAGGTACTTATGGACATTTGTTTCATTTAGGGGCGGAGCTAAAAATTATGACGTCTAAAGAGTGATGACAGCTCCGTTCACAGCAATGGTAGAACATGGAGCCCCACAAATGTTCCTGTGAGTTACTGTAGCAAAAGCTAACTGCCACTCAATGTATCTATAGCACGAAGCAACACTTGTTCGAGGTAAAACGTTAAAACAAAGTCACATTTTCAGTAGGGCATCGGAATTAAATTGACATGAATAATGTTATCAATAATGTTAGTGTATTTTCTCCGTCTACAATATAAGATTTAGACAATGTTAACAGGTAAAGTTTAGGCTAGCACACTGGAAAATGATAACAACCCATGCAACAGGCGAATAACTGTAATTTCTGTTCTGTGACTGTAACTTTATCCAACCCTGTCGATTTATAGTAGCAAGATTAATGTGCGGGGGTTATGATTACTGCTGTTATCAGCTGTTTTATGGAGTGGAAGAAAGCAGAACACAAACCAAGTTTATCAGCATAGTTTTATTTTTCATACATATCATGTGTGTCATGTACCCAGTTCTGTATATACAGTAATTATTATGTAAACCAGGCTTTACTGTGAAAGCGACACCTGATATGATCATAATGTTACAGATCAAAGCAATTAACACAAGTGTGTAAATATATAAGGAAGAAGAGGCAAGAAACAATGATGAAATAAAAAATCTGCTTATTAGAACACAGTTATCATTATGCTCTAGGTGCGTTGAGTCACCCCCCCTCTCTGGTTTTGGACATCACCATAGTGTCCTGTGGTCTATGAGTCTTTCTGATGGCGTGAACACAAAATACCTGAAGTCACTAGACATCAGAGCAGGGACCAGAGTTTGAAAACCTCAAACCTGAACACTTTGTAGGATATATGAACACACCGCACATGCATATACACGAGCACCAAAAATGCAGATCTATAGTGCTATTATACAATATTTTAATACAGATAACATAAAAATTCAGATTATCATACCACATAACCCCAATCATTAAAAAAGACATTATATCTGAAGGACCAGAGGAACATTCCTACAGACCTCTGACTTCAACTACTGTATGGAAGAGCTGAATAATGGCAAAATTTGAATTATTATTAAAAACACAGGAAAAATACCGCTGATTTTAGATGCAATTCACTTTAGTTTTAGTTAGTTTTGTGTCGTTCATTGTAGATTTTATTTAGTTTTAGTTTTGGCGTGGGGTGGGAAGGAGAGAAAAGTGCAGAAAACACTCGCAAGACAATAGCTTCATTTACATGATGTTTTTTTTTTTTATTCCAAATGATTTCGCCAAGGAGGTTATGCTTTTGTCAGTGTTTCTGTCTGTCTGTTTTTCTGTCTGTCTGTGTACAAAATAACTCAAAAACTTACAGATGTTTTTGCTGAGTCTAAAAAGATCTCCTGCAAAAACTCTTTATGTATAAAAAATGAGCTGACAGTATAAAAAGAAAAAAAAATACACAAATGAAAATGCTTAAAGGGATTATCTGGGGTAAAATTCATTTGAGCTCAATTTTTAGATGATTTTGAGTACATACACATACACATAGTTGACATCAAAACCACTCCATTCAGATGTCCATTGAGAAATTTCCATTTTGCCATTTTGAGCCAAACTGTGTTAGCATCGTGAATTTCCATAGTGTGTAACTCTGCACTAGGCAATCAACTATTTCAGATGTTTTTTGCATCCAGAAAGGTACTGGCTTGTGATACATAACTCTGAACCTACTATCCAATAACATGAAGACCTCGGGACACTTCAATTTGCCTTTAGGGACCCTGTACTTAATACCACGTAAGTGTGATGTTGTTTAGAACTTTAGAAGAGGTCTAAAAATAGTGTTGGTGAAAATACATGCCCTAATCACTTCCATGCCTTTCCATCCCTTTCAGGAATATTTGTAAAAAAAAATTGTGAATAGATTAATATCAGTGAAAGACACAACAAATAAATACGGCCCACTGTTTGAAGCCTTGGAGACTGATGTGCACGGCAGCTGCTTGAGATGATCCATAATAAACAGGTTGGCGCAGGTGTCTGCTCCCCTGATTCATCCTGGTAATAATCTCTTTGACTTGCTGCTATTTCCAAACTAATTGATGTCTGAAAAGCAAAGCCTTCCAGTTCTGAGAATAGATCTGACTTCCACCCACGCATCTTGCAAGGAATCCAAAGTGGCATTTGTCCAGAGCTGCTACTCTTCAGACAGTATGGATACAACGCATAACTACAGTATAGTACGACTGCATGAGTCACCATCAAAGCCTTTGTTTATTCATGTCACACACTATTTCAATGTCCCTCAGTGTGTTCAGTCACATGATAAAATATAAGGCAGAGAATTTTGATTCAATGTAAGCATTTATAGTTCACTAATGCATACAGTATGCTCTGAAATTCAACATTTCAACCTTAGTGTTTTATCGCAAAATAGTACTTTATTACTTATGTCAACTTAAGGGTTATCCAATGCTGAAAGATTAATTTAAGATTTAATCAGATTAATCACAGGAATGCTTTGGATTAATTTCCATTCATCATGATTGAAACACTTTATGTTGGTCGATGCTTGTGTCTCTCTCCCTCTTTTTTTTGTACTCATAAAATAAACAAAAATATACTAAGAAACACCAAAAATATGAAGAAAAAACATATACAAAACATGCTAGAGGGCGGCACGGTGGTGCAGTGGTTAGCACTCGTGCCTCACAGCAAGAAGGACCCTGGTTCGAATCCCACACCAGACCTTTCTGTGTGGAGTTTGCATGTCCTCCCCGTGTCTGCGTGGGTTTTCGCCGGACACTCCGGTTTCCTCCCACCATCCAAAGACATGCACTGATAGGTTAATTGGTTAATCTAAAAATTGGCCAGAGGTGTGAATGTGAGAGTGATCTTTTGTCTATATATGTTCAGCCCTGCGATGAACTGGCATCTCATACAGGGTGTACCCCGCCTTCGCCCATTGTAGCTGGATTAGGCCCCCAGTGACCCCCGTGACCCTAGTGAGGATAAAGTGGGTTCAGATAATGAATGAATGAAAACATGCTAGAATCCACAAAACCACCCCACAAAAACAGCAATAAAAAATCCAAAATGTTCAAAAACTCTTAAAATACAGAAAAATTTGATAAAATATCAAAAACATGCAAAACTATGAATATCTATGTAATTAATATGTTTATTCAACACCTTCAAGTTTCAACAAAACAAATTATAAACAACTGTCCCATTTAATTGCATTAAAATGGATGAGTTAAGTAATTTTAATGTATTCATTTCCACAGGCATAATTAAAATAAAAGTTACAGTTATGTAGAAAATTCAGGTCAATGAAGTTACCATATTTGATATGTTACTCATTGGCAAAAAATCCTTTTGATGCATACTGGTCACTACAGTAGACAGTTATTCCACAGCTGTTCTCTTTATTCATGGGTTTTATGGGTTTTGTGGGTTATGTATCAACCAACTTCAGTTTTTCTCTATGTCTTTTTCTTTTATTTTGCCTGTTTTGACCCTAAAAAAACACAATAAAACAAAAGAACACAAGCACACAGCAGTTTTAATGAACCTGTAACACATTCAGATTCACAGCATATAAAAAGTCTTGGGGGTTAAAGGGTTAAAATAAAATTAAACTTCAGGGTTATTATATCAAAAATAGAGAAAACTTAAGAAAAAATTTAATTTAGAGTAAAATCGATCATTAAGTAAATATAAAATAAGTGTCTCCAAACACTGTCGTTGATCCAACTCCATGGGTTTTACTGGTGAATCAATGTTAAAAAGTGGTTTTCAACATATGAGGTGGGCCTCCACTGGGAGGTGCTAGAGGGCTTCAGGGCAGGTGTGGCGTGCAAAAAAAAGCCTCTGTGTGTTGCCAATCTAGCTACTTTGTCACTAGATTTAGCAGCATTTGGCAATCTGTGGCAACTACAAAAATCATCAAGTGACAACATTTTTGGCCTGAATCTGGCGACTATTAAATGTATCTTGTGATTAACAAATTCATTGCCCTGTGGGTCCATATAAAACATTTTCACTGGTGAGAGAAGCACTGCATATGAGCTCTGATCTGTACCCAGTATGCTTCAGCATTAGCTTCAACATTAGCTTCAGCATTAGCTTCAACATTCCCCAATAGACATTCAGACAGGTTTTATGGAGATCAGTGTGCCGTGGATGATGCTATGCCGCAACACAAACTAGTGACTTCCTGTTTTTTTTTTTTTTAAATGTTCCCTCTTTTGTCATTACTAAGTGACCATCATCATCGATATATTGGCCGTGCATGCAAAAAAGGAAGGCTGCCTGAATTAAAATCCACTTGACGGTGTTTTCAGATCAAACCAACCCAAATGAAAAGTGGTGAAACAGTCTCATCTGATGATGAAATATGGTGAAGCACTTAAAAAACACCAATTACACCTTACCACATGATTACGTCACACGCTATATGGATGTGGTTATGTCATGTATGATGTCATGACGCAACTTTTTAGAGATTTTGCACCTACGGCCCCTCAACATACACAGATGTTAAATTGTATTTACTAAAAAAATGGTAAAACCACACAAAGATGTTAAAATATGTTTGAAGAATATATTTGAGATATAATCAATTTAAAAATATATTAAAGGCTGAAAAACACTTTTCCACGCTCCTTTTGGAATCTGATGGGTCACCTTGAGTTACCAACACATACTGCCTTTGAAAGTGGTTTGTCACCTCCACTGGCTGCATACTGCATTCACAGAAACAACATGAGGAAGGAGGGACCCACAAAAAGCCAGTCCATCTGACGCCAGGTAGACGTTAGCGTCACCCACATGGCGTTAAGCGAATCTGAAGTAGCATTAGCATTAGCATCTACAAGAGAAGACATCATGTGCTCTCTGTGGAAATAAAGCCACGTTGTTTCCCTGCACGTTTTCAGAACAAGCAACGGCATGAAACCTAATTGGATGATACTCTGGTAAAGGTAAACACTTACGGAGAGCCAGAGGAGAGGTGGGAGTGTTTCTTCATGCATTCTGAGCCAATCAGAGACGCCTTATCACCACGTAATGGATATACGTTAGTACCAGTAAACTCTGTTGTTCGACCTCAAGTCATTTTTCTACCGTGCAAAAACAGCTGGATACAAAGCAATCCAGACATTTTTTAAATAGCACCAACACACAATGTATTCAATAACAATGGAGAACACAGTAATATTAATGGAATAACCATGGAATGAAAGCTTTAAAGCATCCGTTTAAGATGAGATCCCATTATCAGTGAGAGAAAATAAAGATAGACCACTAGATCACTTACTATTCTCCAATAACAATGGAGAAAACAGCAATATTAATGAAATAACAATGGAATGACACCTTTAAGAAAAATAGCTGGTTTTTAGTTCTTTTAGGGGAGGCTCACTATCCCACACTTTCAAAACCCCTGCTGTAGAAATGACAGTGTGGAGGCTCTGAACATCCAAATGGACACAGGTGGGAAGTAATGAAATACAACTACTTCGACATTGTACATAACAAATGGGTCATATCTGATGGTCATGAAAAGATAAACAGTTTTACACCTGTTGTTTACATGTATTGATAGGATTAGTGGATCGACAGGTATAGGAAATATTTTAGATTGGTTGGTGATTTTGGTCGTTTGAGTTTTTATGGGTTAAGAAGAAAGAAGACAAAAGTTTCCATGTGTTGTGAGATTACATGACTGTTCCACAGGCAGTCCAAGTGTTTTTCTGTCTTTTCAGAGGAAGCAGATGAAAGAGTGTTAGAAGGGCAAAGGTGGACTGGATAACAAGTGGCCCCACTGAACCTGCCTGCTGGCACTTTCGGGCTGTGTTCCCATATATGCTCACCTGCTAGTCCCTCACCCAAACCCTGACCTGGAACCCTGACAGCCTCTGATCCTTCTCTCCTTTCCCCATCTGCACCAAAAGTACAATGGTCAAAACTGGAGCACACAAATTATTGTCTTGTCAAGCCAAAAATAGCTACATAACAATCGTGTACGTGCACATTTAGTGTGTATGTGTGAAGGGAGCGCTGATGGTCCTGTCTTTGCGTCAGCTCTGCCATGGCAACCGGGCTTTGCTAGTGAGAGTCGTCCTTTCTTTTTCAAACATTTCTCTCTTAATTTACTATCCACACCAATACTGCTAATTGCATTTTGTTTGTGGCTTGTTACGTAATAATAGAACATCCAAACGGGCAGATTGAAGGAGTAAACGCATGCACACAAGGGACAGGAGACACAGATATTACATGCAGGCTTTGTTTATTCTCTCTCTCTCTCTCTCTCTCTCTCTCTCTCTCTCTCTCTCTCTCTCTCTCTCCTTCTTTCAACATGTACAACGTGCAGAGCGCTTGTGTTTACAAAGCCCTGTGTGTCACTTACACAGATGAGGTCTAATTGAGGTTGCATGAAATGGAAATTCAGTATTAAAAGAGACTGTTGCAACGACAAAGCAGAGAGGTGCTGTGTTTATTAATGACAGACTTACAATGAAGCGTTACGTTTAAACATGTGTAAAAGCAGCTGAGGCGTCTCATTTTTCTGTGTGAGTTATCTTTATGGCTGTCATGTTGATGACATTTCACTTGATAATTAATTGCAATACAAACAACTGCCATTATTAACAATTTGTCTTTTTCTATTCATTTCTAACGCTCAATTACACACACACATATCTAATGAAAAAGAAGCACCTTTTATTGCCATTAAACATTGGCACATGTGCACCTCTGCCTTTTTAGACTATTTTATATTCTGGGATGGATGGCAAAGTAAGGTTTTCATTCTACAGGGAAATGTGTTTCTTTACTGTACACATGACAATAAAATGCTTTGATATTTTCTGCAAATGTTTCCAAATGTTTTCGAATAAAAACAATGATCATAATAATGGACTGGATGTATAGAGCGCTATTTTGGCCACTCAAAGTGCTTTACATTAGTGACCCATTATTCATTCACTCTTACATTCTCCCTCTGGTGGTGGTGAACTACATTTGTAGCCACAGTTGTCCAGGGGCAGACTGACAGAAGGCCCCTCTGACCCCCCCTGAACATTCATACACCACCAGTGTGTGTGACACTGAAGGCAAGGAAGATGGAGTGTCTTGCCCACGGACACAACAGTGTGGGATTTGAACCATCAACCCTTTGGTTATTGGATAACCTGCTCTACTAACTGAGCCATGACCACCCACACTAACTCAAACTATGATTCATATCCATTATATTAAGGCCTAAAAAACTGTGTATCTCATGTTCTATGTCATTTAATGGTGTTAATCTAAAACTTCTTTGTCTTCAAAATGTATGTTTTTTAATGTTCCAATAACTGCCATTGTCTGGTGGAACAACCAGGGAAAATACCTTAGTCAGGGTTCTCACCAAGTATTTTGTACAGCGTAACGTTAACCGGAACAGCCCGACACTACACGCATGCTCAATAGCCTTCATTAAATCTCGTGAGCGCCCAGGCTCAGATATACGCAAATATGCGTCACGTAGATGCTTCAAATGGACATGATTTATAGTTCACTATTCACTAGTGGTGTGAATCTTTCACTCACCAAATGATCTGATTCAAATCTTGATTCACAGACTACGATCCAATTCAGGGTGATTCATAAAAATTAGTCAACGATTTGTTTCAAACTGATTTCATTTGATTCAATACGAATTGACAATTTAACCGCAAGGATTTTTGTTTTACTGGGAGTCATGTGACACAGAAGTACCGTTGTTACAGGATCCCACAATCCACTTTACGTACATTAGAGCTGTAAACCGACATTTTCTCTACCCAGGAGCTTACTGTTGAACTTTATTTTCGGTTAAAGCACACACCGTATGTGTTCACACTTATGGGACTGGTTAAGTCTTGTCCTGTGTTTTGGAAATTTGTGAGCGGATATAAAGCTCCGTTCAAAATAAAATGATAGAGCTGTGTTGATCAACCACGGATCCATGGTTTCATCCATGAATGTGCTTTTATTTTGTCACTTCCCAGGCCGCTACCCACCTGCTCTAACTTTCACTGTACCCCACAGCGAAGAAGTTTTCTCACATAAATATAGAAATATTATGCAAGCAAATGTGCTCAAAACACAATCCCACAATTTGAAAGGCAGTGTATTGGCCCTAATCACAGCGTAACATTTTGAACTGACAGTGTAACATTATGTGACACTGAAATGCGCTGGCGGTAACGCTATTAGTCAATGGCTCCATGATGTAATGGCATGTCTCGTTTGGAAATGCTGTATGCTTCTCCCTCACAGTTCAATAGAAAACATATTTTAAAACCTGGTAACCTTTCTTGTCCTATTTCCATAACTCTCAAACATCAAGTTAAATTGATGTATGATTTGATTTAGTGACTCAAGACACCACTGACAAGCTCTATGAGGCTGACCTCAAGGTTTAACATGTGATGGATGCGATGCCTTTGAGTTATATAATGTTGGGGTCAGGGGTGGGTTGGTTTGTTTTCCTTGTGTGTGTTTGTGTGTATTTCTGTACAATGTAACTGTGTAACCCTGCTCTTTATCATCTTTTTTTGTATTTTGCTGAAAATAAAAAAAATTAAATATAAAAACTACTGAAAAGACTGCACTAATGTGATTTAGTGATGTGCAGATTGATACTAAAATATTTAATAAACAGAGCTCTCTTTCGCACCTTGGCTCTTCTGGGCTAGTGAATCTACATTGATTTCAGCAACTAGGAGACAGGGTGTAATATCAGTAGGGGTCAAACACAGGCAGTCCAAATATGAAAACAGGGAAAAACCACAAATCGTCACCAGAGAACTGAAGATGGTCAGGCAGAGGATCCCAAGCAAAGGTGGTCAAAGTACTCACATTCTGCACTTAAGTAGAAGTACAGGTACTGGTATGAAAAAATACTCTGGTAAAAGTAGAAGTACTGATACAACTCCTTTACTGAAGTAAAAGTAAAAAATTACAATCATTGAATTGTAATAAAGTAAAAAGTAAAACTGCTTTTTTTTGTGCTAAGGATGAAATAATACTGATTTAAGCAGGAAAAACCAGAAAAGTATTCAAAAATATCCAAAAATAAAGCCTTTAAAACTGAGTTACTGTGTAGTGGATGTGTTTTATTGGGAAATGGTACTCAGTTTTAGTGGGTATGGACAGTATGAACATTTAGGAAAAATTCAAAAGTCATAAATAGGAGATTAAAAAAAAAAAAAACATAATTATGAGATAAAATAATCTAAATCAGGAGACAAAAGGTGAAAATGATGAGATAAAAAGTAAAAAATGATATGTAATAATTCACAATTTATGATTTACAACTTATTTTTCATACTGTCACATTTGTCTAGTTTGAAAAAGTAATGAGTCTATTCTGAGAATGTAAAGAATATAAAATACAGATATTTATACAAAAATGTAGGGAGTAAAAGTAAAAAGTTGCCAGAAAAATAAATACTCAAGTAAAGTACAGATACCTAAAAACTTTACTTAAATACAGTAAAAGAAGTACTGCTACTGAGTTACTTCTATCTCTGGAATCAAGGTCGTGAACAGGCAGATAATCAATCAACAAAAGGATAGGTATGACAAGACAAAAAACTGCAAACCAGAATAACCAAAACAGTTCATAAACCAGGAAACCAGATACCAGAAAAAGACCACTTGTGTGTTGCTTAACCAAGGCAGACAGACTCGCAAGTGAAAAAGAGGAAACACCAGGTATATATAGTATTGAGCGAAAACAGCTGAGACACATTGGGATGAATGAACAGAGTGGAAACACACAGTGACCAGAGGAAAAGTAAGGAAATGGTGAACACAAACCCACATGTCAAAAAGCCCAGAAGTCCAACAAAGACAAAAAAACCACAGAGAGACGTACAAAAATAAGACACCAGAGACTATGATCATAACAAGTGTGTCACGTGTGAGCGCAGCAGAGAGAGTGTTTTCAAAGGCAGGAGAGGTTCTGAGCAAAAAAAACAAACAGACTAAAGGAGAAAACAATAAATATGTGACCCACCACCACGAAACCAGGCATAAGTGTCTGGAAATCAAAACTGAGTTATCTGTGTAGCTTGGTAGAGTGGAAACTAAGGTTTAAGATGGTGAAAAAATTATGTTTCTATCATAAGTAGAACCAAAGTTATGGTCATTTTAATATCCACAGTTGGACCTATTATGCAATTTGCATATTTTTAGATATTGTCCGTTAAAGTTTTGGACTGTTTTGGGGTAGGAAGTCCTTAGCAATGCATAATAATTCGTATCCGATTGACAAAAATTATTCACAGATGTTAAAGGACACTCTGATGGACATGTCACAGAAGTTCTATATATTGTAATAATAGGACAGAAGTGCGACGTATTATAATCATTTGGCTTACGACATTGGACAAGAGCATTCAATATAGGCTTTTTCCTCGTACCGAACACTTGGATGTTTACCCACGGAACGGAGATCGGTTTGTTCGGCGAAAAGAGGTGGAAGTCGGCTTTGTCTTTGCTCAGCAATCCTTAAACTTTTGTCACCGCTTAAATAATTGACCCAATAAACACCTTTATTGATTGGATTCCAATGTAATGACCACAGGAACTGAACATAGAGGTGTTACGGTACCGTTTTTTGATAAGGTGTAAACACAAATAAGAAATCACCTTCCAGCCTAAATTTGGCTGTAGCTCTGAACGGCTCAGCGCGACTTATGCCTGGTTTCGTGGTGGCGGGTCACATACGATCTGGTTCCTGAACAAAAACCTGTAAATGAGGAACAACAGTGTCAATGTTGGATGATGTGTTATTGAAATGATCAGTATTTTCAAGTTAACATGATCATGTAACAATGATAATAAGATGAAAGTTTTCATCTTTACAGTAGTTCTTAAAAAATTAAGCAGTAATTTATTTTAATGTTAGTATAATTGTACTCGTTTTCTTTTTTTCACAGTTCGAAAAGGTTATTTGCACATATTTTGTATAATTGTGTTTTTTTATTGTCTATTTCTATTGTCTACCTCAATATGCTTCACTTTAAAATAAATAAATAACGCTGCCTTGTATTATTAAGGAAGCTGTGATTTGAAATCCTCTACTTTTTTGTTTTATTTAAAAGACATATTATGTGTAGGTATCAGTATCACCAATACCAGCCTGTATTTTACTCAGTATCGGATCAGAACTCAGTGTTATCAAACCTCACTAATATGATTCCATGTTACCTCTGACAACCCTTAGTCTTCAGCTTTCCCTCCATCATTCATAATATCACTACACATGTTGCAGAAGATACAAGGTGTAATTGTTTGATGAATGTTTGATATCACAAGCTTGTTTGGACCTAATTTGTCATCTACTAGTGCTCAAAGAAAAGCCCCAGGGTTTAACTGACTCCCAATTCTCACTCTCAATCTGTCATTTCCATTTATTAAAATGACTTAACATTGTGTTTGTTTTCCCCACCCTACCCAGGAACATCTCAACAATGATTCCAATTCCCTTCAAGAAACAGCAGGAGAGGTAAGCTGAGGTTTGACTGAACAGCCCTGATACTTCACATCACACAAGCTCTGTCTCTCCTTGCAGGTGAAAATACCACAGCAGTGTTAATCTATGTTGTGTGTTCATGCTGAGAACAGCCGGTCGGACGGATTCCACCCACAGTCACCTCCCCCGGGCTTGGCTTCGGGAGGGGCCCTGCCACCCCACATCTGTCCTCCTTTGGCCTCCTCATTAAGGTCTTTGAATTATTTTCTGTCTGGCATGTCGCCTGGGTCCAATTTGACATGGGAGCCATGGCCACTTGCTATTTACCCCCCGAAAATAAAATTACATCCAGGGTAATTGAGACATGCAGGCCCTTCACTTATAAAGAATTTGCTTCCGGAAGTAGGTTTGCTTCTGTATGGGTTCAGGCTCATAAAGTAAATTGAAAAATAGATTAGAAATAGACTGGACGTTCTCTACTTCCTCATGTTGGAAAAATTAAGACATTCTCTGAAGTGTACAGCAGAAAATACATACATCAAGACTTGGGGACCTTTTCTGGATTATATAAAGATACACACGACACTCACTGTGGATTGAGGTAGAGCATGCAATTTGTCATTAACATATTGTGTTTTGGCCTTGGTGTTTTTTTTTGTTTTTTTTTCTGTTTGTTTTTTTCTGTTTGTTTGTTGGTCTGCTTTTTGTTGTTGTTATTGTTGTATGTCTTGTAAAATAAATAAAATATATATATATATATATAAAAAAAAAGAAATAGACTGTACACACTGTGTATGAAGTCAAATATTCACCCACATGTAAACCCACCAGGTTCAACACAATAATCAACCTCTCATCCATAATCTGTGGCTGAAATTATAGCTTCTGTTGATCCATGTGGCCGTGCATGATAAAGCCTTCTAACACACACTCTTATTTGTTTTTTCTCCGGATGCAATATGTGATTCACTGTATTATTAATCATAAATATTTCAGAGTGTTTGCAGTGGATATCTGAGTAAATGGTTAAATGATAATAGGAATGGTGTAGGGAAGAAGAAAAAAAAAACACACACACACATCACATTTGTGTAGGCTCGTGTAGCATATGGCAACAGCGATATCGCCCACCTCAACAAGTTCCAGGCAGAGCTCTTGACTGAACAATTTATTGAACAAAGAAAGAAATGTGATTTTTAGCCAGTGGAATGTATTTATGTTAAATAACACTGCATGTGTTGTGTTGCACCTGAAGGCTTATGTTCTGTGAAGCAAAAGGCAGCTCCCATTTTAGTCAAACGTTAAGACCTGTATGCTGTCAACACCCATCTGTCATTGTCCCTTTGGTGAGCAATCAAACTGCACTCCCGTTTGTTTTTGTTTCATCATTCAGGTGCATCTGTGCATGAGTGTAGGTGTATATGTTTACCTACCAATACATGACAGAATTGGAGCTATTGCCTATCCTCCTACAGCTCACTGATCAGCAAACATATGGTGTCATTATACTAAATGAAAAACAAAAGTTAAGTGGGTTTGTAGATGAAAAATGTGGTAACACTTTACCTTGCAGATCACTAATAAGGTGATCATTTTGATGTAATTACATGGTAAGAATCCCTTTGTAACTGCTTATTACAAGTAATTTCCATCAAGTTTCCAGTGCAATTACTCTGTACTTTCTAGGTAATAGCGATGCAAACAGCATTCACTAAGGTGCTAATTTTATTGTAATTTTGATGTAATTTCATGGTAATAATCCTTTGTGACACCTATATTAAGTAATTTCCATGCAGTTTCCAGTGCAATTACTCTACAATTTCCAGGTAATAGTGATGCAAACAACTTTGATTTAAAGTATAATAAAATGGTAATAATTTGAAATTAATCTGTACTTACTGAAATCAGTCCAACCTATTTTTCTTTAATTACCTGAAAAACAAGGAGGTAATTTTTAGTAAAATACACAACATCAGGGCCGTAAAATACATTATAATTTTATTACCGAGAAAGATACCAATCAAATTACTGCAATGGTAAGATGGTAAAAAAAAAAAAAGATATGATGTGTCTGTAACTACACTGGAACAGACATGGAAATGACATGGTATCAGAGCTGTAAAATGCCCTATTGCCTTTTCCTACTTAATGACCTAGCTGTGTTAATAATTATTTCCATGAGATTACACCAAAATGACCATCTTAATTTAAGCTATTTGCATCGCTATTACCTAGAAAGTACAGTACATTGCAAACTGTGGGGAAATTTCTTGTAATAAGTGGTTATAAAGGCATTATTACCATGACATTACATCAAAATTACCGTCAAATTACCACCTTATTAACAAGCTGTAATGTAAAGTGTTACCAAAAAGGTATACTGATTTAATAAAAACTGTTCATTTTAAAAGTCTTAACTGATCTGCATGTCATGAAGCTCTATTGGTTGAAATTTTGATTCTTTGTCTATTAACTCATTCACTGCCATTGACATGTTTTGGCATCAATTCAAATCCAAATGAACAGTCTATACTTTATTTTGTTGGGTGCCATCCTTATGTAGTCTTAGTCTTTTATTATAGTATAATATTATATAATAGTATAATATAATATAGTATAATATATATAATTTTATATATTGACTACAGTATGTTCTGAGTCAATATTTTCTTCTGATTCACCTGGCAATGAATGAGTTAAGGCACATAACAATTAACCTGCAAAATACTGAACGTTGTCAGCATGTACTGAATCCTCTTCTGCATGCAGCAGCCTTCCTAGTGTTTGGCCAAAGCCTGTGTGAGTGTCTGTCTTATGTCATGTTGAGTTAATGCTTTGTGATTCATGACAAATCAAATTGAAATCACCTTGTCTGTTTTTTCAAAGACCTTACAGAGGGCAAGCCTGTGTCGCTCTGCTCTTCTTCCTTCCACCAGCCTGACAGAGACACACACAGAGACAAAGCACAGAGCCTGAGGTGTATTAAGTCTGCAGAATTGACAGATGGAATCAAACAGTGAGAATAGATGAAAGACAAGACACAATATGTGTAAAAGCCTGCGTGCGTGTATGTGTGTATGTGTATGATCAAAGCTAATCTCGCTTTTCCTCAAGGCGATCCCGAAAAACACAGTGTCATTGTTCGCTCAGCGGAGGCTCGAGTGTGAATACATTACTCTGATTAGACCTACAATGTTCCTCAGGTCTTTGAGGAACCTAAAACACAATGCACAGAACACCCAAAGCCAAGATGAAAAGAGATTTATTTGAAGAAACTCAGGGGCACATATGGCTTTATGGAAAAACAATTGAAGCAGAAATAGCATAAATAATATTACAAAGAAGGCAAAGAGTGCAACATAAACATCTAACGCTTGTCGAATTCCTGAACACATGGCAAAAAACTTGAGTGTTGTTAATATTCATAATATTATCCCGTAATTTCACACGGTTCAGAAAGCATTTATTCTCTACATAATGAACAGGATAATATATCTGCAAATCACATTTGCATTCATCATCAGCTAAAACCTGTGGAGTAATCTCACCATACCCTGCAGGTGAATCAGTGCCAAGGGTGTGAACTTCCTGCACTCACCCCTATTCACATACATCGATAATTCAACCACTGCCACCGTACGGGAAGCAGAGACAAAGGTGATTGGTATTTGTCGAAACTACACAATCTTATATCATGCTTCAGTTCGTGACATTTCCTAATAGATGATGACTTACAGGTCTGCTGGAGAGTGTAATGTCCACAGGTTTAGCAATAATAAATCTCTTGACCATCTGTCTTCTTTGTTGGGGGTTTGGATTTAGCGTGACTCCCTGAAAACCTATCATTTAAAAGGGGAAGATTTGGATTAGCAGTATGTGACTAGCATACAAGATGATCTACCCATAAAAATGACTTGAGTGACCGTAGGATGCCCCCATTATTCCACAGCAGGTGCTAACCAAAGACCCTTTTCTGAAATGTAGAATTATCCTCATGCCATTAAAGCAGTGTTTAATTATTTCCCTCTGTACTCTCTGTTCTCTCTTCTGTCCTGCTGTTATTAGAACAATATCATCTATTACACAGAGTATTCTAGAGTTGATGATTCCGTCCTGGACAATTTGACAGTTTTGTGAGTTTTCTTTTACGAAGCCAAACTTAAGCACTGCATGGAATGACAGATTTATGTACCACAGATGAATGCTTTGTATGGCATGATTAGTGGTACTTTAGGCAACATTTAGACGTAACCAGGAACAAGCAGCACATTTCTGAAGTCAATTGTGCCCTATAAATTCTGCAGGTCTTTCCTTGCCTGCTGTAGGTTACACTTTCTGTGATAGAAAACATTACGTGACCCCCAGTGTTTATCTTCGAAACATAAGTAAAAAGACTGAAATGTTCTGGATTGGTATGTTTCCACAGGATGCTACAATATTTGAACCCTTGTAAAGGCTGAAACCTCTACTTGTAAATGTCACACAATTCCAAATTTGGTATAAAATTGGATAGTCCTAATTAGGTCGTTTTTTTCTGATTGAAGCATTTTCTGATTAAAACAATGGGTAACACTTTATAATACCTACACACAATTGACTATGTATTAATCATTTATTATCCATTTATAAATGGGTTGTTCATTATGTATTAACCATTTGTTACCTATTTATTAATGTCTTGTAAAGGTTCATACTAGTGTCTTCCGAAGATAAATGTAAAATTGTATTATTTTTAACCAACAGGTGCAGTGTTTGTATATCTGCTTTACAGGTAAACAATGAAACAGTTGTAAACATTGCACCTGTTGGCTAAAAATAATCAGATTTTAGATTTACACTAGTATGAACCTTTACAAGACATTAACAAATGGGTAATAAATGGTTAATACATAGTCAATTGTGTGTAGGTATTATAAAGTGTTCCCAAAGAATGATATACAGCACAGACTGAACCACCATGGACATGTCCCCTCCAATGTTGTGAAAGTGCCAATCTGTGCCCCCCCAATATTTTGTCTAATATGTGACATATAGAGTCCTTCTTCTTTCCTAGATCAGTCACTTTCTGTTTTCACGATTTACTTTCAAGGTAGGAAACACAAGAGAATGAATCTACTGAACAATCAAGAGAAAATAAAACATTACGACCCCCCCCCTTCCCATATTGGAGACTTGGTTTAACCCAGAATGTCAAGTTGCAGATTCGTTCAAAAATTCTGTGTAGTTTTTTTTGGCTAGCAATGGAGTTAGCAGCTAAAAAAGACTGACCAAAAGGGAGACATTCGTCGTTTTATCCTGCCGCTATGAAACTGAACTGAACATACATGTACTTCTATGATCATCAGACATAGCCTTTGCCTTTGTATGTGGCATCATGACAAGTAATAGTGATAAGACTGAAAACCTAACCACCACCATTATGTTAGACACCAGCAAGTTCTGATGTCCCCATGTGGTTCTAATGTGTCATTATTAATAAGCTAGTTTCAGTGGGGACACTAAGCTAGTACAGATGCAGTAGAAGCCATTAATCAGGCCTAGAAACATTTGTTGTGAAAACTATAGCAGTTAGAGCTATAGCAGCTAGAAGAATGTCACTGAACTGAAGAAGCGTCAACACAACATCTTCACTTTACTTAAACATCTGCTACTCTTACAGTGAAGAAGAACAGGTAAGACTAGTCTAAACAACATGAGGATGACTTAACACAAGCATGTGTGTGTGTGTGTGTGTGAAATAATATGGAATACGTTTATAATTGCTCTTTTTGTATTTTATGTTTTGCTACTTTTTTCCCTACTTGACGTACAATAAAAACAAGCTTTTAATTGTAACTTGTTAATTGGTCATTATACTGTATTTCTTAAAATTATGGTCTGTACAGGCTCATCTTTATCAATAGACCTAGATGAAAATTGCCCCCCCCCCCTTGATAGACAGTATAGCTTAGAATTATTCATTTTGAAATATTTCTGTATGTCCACAGAGATATGTCATCCTATAACTTAATGAACACTTGAGATATCACCATGACTTGGCATGGGCATATACATATACCTAATGCACATCAGATGCAATGATCCATTTGAGTAAAAGTCAAAGGTCAAGGTCACAATTAACTAAAAAGTCAAAATCACATTATCTGTCATAGAACTTTTGCATTGGTACCAAACGATGCGGAATGAAGATTTCTACTTGACCGTATATGTCTAAATGTTGTGATGTATCTCATTATAAAATGGGTTCTAGAAATAAATTTGATTTTTGCTTAGATTTTTTTGCAGCACCTGGAGGTTTCAGATTCAAACTTTATAACATAAATAAATGAACCATAGTGTAATAAAAGTGGGTTTAGTAAAATATGACCTCTTTAAAACATTTGAAATATGTTCATATTATAGCAGCTTTATGAGGATCTTTTGAACATTACAACCTATTCTGAAAGTGTATCTATCATTTTACCACAACAGATGGTCCTTGTTTATGATCATCCGGGGTAAAGACAAATATCCTTTCTGCTACAAATGGAGCCTCAAAAGAAAAGTCCACATTTTTGGTCAGAAGGAGAAGCACATATACTGCTGAATATTAACATGAATATGGATCGGAACAAATGTTGAAAAGCTGATTTTTTTTCCACAGGATCTTTAATGAAACAAAAAAAGAAGGTTGAGATGCTATCAAACATATGAATATTAGTGGGATATTAATTCTCACTTTCCATGCAACCATATTAAGCTAATGTCTTTTTTTTAATTAGGGAAAAACCAGAGTTATGAGCATGTATGTAAACAGTCACTGCAGCTAAAATAATCCTAATCCTGACATCTGACATCTTTGGCAGGAGTGGCCTCAACTGACTCTGAGCCAAAGCCACAGGCGTGGTCTGCAGAAAGGCCAAAATATCTGTATTCACATGGAATGGCTCAGTCCGCTTCTGTGCTTTCAATGTGATCAAATGGCAGCAGAAGAAAAGCAGGAGTTGAAGGAACATATGTATATATATATATATATATATATATATATATATATATATATATATATATATATACAGTATATACATACATACATACATACATACTGCACTGGTACAGTTAACATCAATGATTTATGAATCTTTGATCCCCTCCCCCATTTACTTATAATGGAGGAAAATTCAAATGTCTGTAGCAGCAAAACTATTGATTCAATTCATACCAAATTGGGTTTAACAATTGACAATTACCTAGAATAGATGTGGTTACACTTTGGGAAAAGCAGGTCAAAGTACAAGAGTTTTATGAAATTGATAATGAGCAAAATTTCAAATGTCTATAAAAGCATCAATTTACTTCAAACTTGGCAAATATGTAGAGGCAAATGCTCTGCTGACATCAGCACATGTATAAAGCTGATGACATCAACTGGATCGATGCCAAAATAAGTAAGAATATATACGAGGGGAAGGGTTGTTGTGCCTGGAAACACTTGTTCAGACATAATGTTGTTGCTGCAATAGATGTATCTATGTATGTATTATGACACATGATTCATGGAGTGACAGTACTGAGTTAACAGAGTTTTTCTTCCGCATTAAGTAATTATCCGTCCACATTTGGTTAAAAAAGTGAAAACTACAAAAGCACTCAGTCCCTCCTATAACCTAAATGAGTGATAGATTTAGCTTTTTCACTTTCACTTCTAAGAGTGCCGGTTTGTCCTGACCTACCAAATGAAATACCCACCCCCCCCCCACCCCCCCTCCACTGAGCTCCACCAAAATGTCATTATTTGTTCCTTATGCCACTATCAACATTTCCTGAAAATTTCATCCAAATCCATCCATAACCTTTTGACTTATCTTGCTAACAGAGAGACAAACACACAGACAAACCCTGGTGGGAACATATTATTACTTGGCAGAATAATAAATAGGTTTTGATTAAACATTATGCAAGTATACAACTGTCTTCACTGAAGCATTTGCTGTGTGACACTGTAACACTATGGTGAGGTTTACGATGATCATCTGGTTCATATGCATGAGGTGAAACTCTTACTCTTAGAAACAGAGCTAGAGATTGTTGAACTTGTTGAATAATATGTAACCCTTTTCTGCAGTAACTTAACCTTCATGTACAGGCAGTTGGCTCAGTGCTTTACTGTTACAGAGTGCACTTATCTCTGCAGTGCTGGTGCATTCAAGTATTCATGCTGCCTGAACGTCACTGACCAGAGATCAGTTTACTACATATTATGAAGTAAGCTCATTATTATTCTGATTATTATTCAGATTATTAATCTGATTATTATTATGAATATGATGATGATGATTATTATTATTATTATTATTATTATTATTATTCATTCATTCATTATCTGAACCCGCTTTATCCTCACTAGGGTCGCGGGGGTCACTGGGGGCCTAATCCAGCTACAATGGGCGAAGGCGGGGTACACCCTGTATGAGACGCCAGTTCATCGCAGGGCTGAACATATATAGACAAACAATCACTCTCACATTCACACCTATGGCCAATTTTAGATTAACCAATTAACCTATCAGTGCATGTCTTTGGATGGTGGGAGGAAACCGGAGTGCCCGGCGAAAACCCACGCGGACACGGGGAGGACATGCAAACTCCACACAGAAAGGTCTGGTGTGGGATTCGAACCAGGGTCCTTCTTGCTGTGAGGCTATTATTATTATTATTATTATTATTATTATTATTATTATTATTATTATTATTATTATTATCATTATTATTATTATCATTATCATTATCATTATCATTATCATTATTATTATTATTATTATTATTATTATTATTATTATTATTATTATTATTATTATTATTATTATTATCATTATCATTATCATTATCATTATCATTATCATTATCATTATTATTATTATTATTATTATTATTATTATTATTATTATTATTACAAGGAACAAATTATTACATTTTGGTGATGATCTGAAAGACATCCTGCATACTGGATCACTTTGAAATGTATTCTCCATTTACCACAATGTAAAATTTCAAAGTGATCCAGAATGTGACACCCCCAACACGTCATGACATTTTCATCAAGATCCACCCATAACCTTTTGTTTATCTTGATAATAAGCAGAGAAACAGACAAACAGACATAACCTTGGTGGACTTCTTTTCATTCGGAGGGGGGAGGTCTGCCTTGGCGGAGGTTTGCACTTATTATTAATTGATTTTATTGCATTACCAGTCTGTTCCCATCATAAATTCTAAATTCTCAATTAAATTAGTTTATTCAAATGTTAAACTTGGCACTGGTTTTACAATCAAATATGTGATTTGAAAGCTGGAAGGAATAATGTCATACTGAAGGAACTGAATCAATCAAAGTCCATGTGTTTTTTTTCTGTATTTATTGAGTTGGAATTACTAATAACAAGTAAACAGATGCTTAAATAAATAAATAAATCAACTGTAAAAGTAAAACCATGCCCTTTATGGTATGAACAACTTATGACAAATTTTAAGAGCATCCCAATATTACATTTTAACACCTTTTATCAGCTGATATTTACAATATTCAAGTAGGCGGTCCTTATTTTTTAATTATTTATTTTTTACTATCTTGATTGATGATTTTATGTGCTCAAAATAAATGGAACTGAACTAAAGTTTATTGCAGCAGGAAACTCATGATGTAAACCTTTGGGTGAGCATAAATAATGTACTGATGGATCTAAATGAAAACATCAGATTCATCAGTAAAAGTAATGTAATAAGTCTGGAGCCATGACCCAAGAAAAAAAAACAAGTCATGATCGATGAAAATCAAATTATCAATGATTAGATTGGCAATCCCTTTAATCTATTTCATGTTACTCAAAGCAGGAAATGCTTCTGTGTAAATCATGATGAAACTAATCATATAGTAAATATCATGACACATTGAATGTTTTTTTATTAATATGTTTTTCCTTTTGTGTTTTTATCTTCCATAACAGATTAAATGTGAATATTATATATATATATATATATATATGACATAACCTCTGGAAGAAACAACCTTAGTTCAGATTGGCATAGGTTTTCTTAAAGGTTTATGTAGTTACTTTTAAATCTCACTTTCACCAGTGAGAATTAAATGGTAATGTAGCATGAAGTAGAAGTACTGTTGCTATGGTAACCTGCAGTTTAATTCCCCGTGCACTGAATTAGAATGGTGAGTAAATTGTTAACGGAGCCATGTTTGAGGTTTTCTCTTAAAACACTTTTAACAGATACCCGACACCCAAGTTGAAACAAGCAATTTTTGCGGCTGTAAATTGTTTTTGTGAGTCCACTTTAGAGAGTCATTAAGACTAAGTGAGTCATTAGGTTTCTTTAATTATGCGACACAGGATAATTTTGTGCCATGTTTGCTGGGAAACTATACACGTCTTTGTAGAGTTTTAATCAGGAAAGGTGAAAGGGACAAGTTTGTTTTTAATTTATTCAGGGTCAGGTGAGTTTCACTATTAAATTAACTCAGACAGATCCCAGTGTATAGTGTGTGTGTGTGTGTGTGTGTGTTTGGAATTGTATAATGGGACTTAGACACTTCTTATTGCATGTGTATAAACAACATGCTACTTCCTACATGTTATATGACCACCAAGCCATCATGGAAATACATAATTAGCTGGCAGCTGCAGGAAGATTCTTACAGAAATAGGCCAAATGTTGCACTATGGATGTCATATTTTTCACAAATAAGGCAACGGATGGACAGCCTTACTGGATATTTGTACTTATGGTACAGAGATGAATGATATCTCATTTTGCAGGGAATAATTAGCACTTTTCACTTACCTTCAAACTACATTTGTAAACACAATATAATATAATATGATGTAAATGTGCTTAAAGTGTGTGTGATGGATTGTATTGGGACTAATGAGAGTGAATGATAGGATGTGAATGATTGTATTTTTATGTTGATGGAGTTATAGAAATGCTTTAATGATTTTAATTTTAATGATAACATCTGTCTTTATAGGAACTACAGTTGGAAGTGAGCGCTAGTGCTACAGCCTGGCACACTACATCTCTATGAGGGACAAAAAAATGACTAATTCATGAATAAATAAAGGCAGAAAATAATAATAAAATCTTTATGTTTTATTATCTTATTTATTTATTTATTATTTCCTTAATTACACATGCTTTTAAAAAATTATTTATTATTGCATTTCCTGATATATTTATTTACATATTCCTACATTTATTTATTCATATATTTCTATCCATTCTGTCAGTTGAAAAATATACGAAAATCAAGTGGGTGGTCCTTATTCCAATCTGAAGCAGGACATTAAACATTAGCATTGAATGATGCATTTATTTATTTATGCAGTTATTTATTAATTAATGTATTTATCTTTTAAGGTTTAAGGTGTTTAAGGTTAATGTATATTGTGCAGTGTCCCTGTCTAAAAATTAAATTAAATTAAATTAAATTAAATTAAATTAAATTAAATTAAATTAAATTAAATTAAATTAAATTAAATTTGTGTGATTGAAAACCTTATTTCTGGCTTAAGATAATAAAAATCTCCCAGTAATGGAGGGACATACTTGTTTGTTTGTTTTTAAATATATAAAGGTATAAAATAGCCATATATATATATATATATATATATATATATATATATATATATATATATATATATATATATATATATATATATATATATATATATATATATATGTATATACACAAAGTATAAAAAATGGATTTGATGCATTCATATATTTATCTTTTGTTAGATATTCATAACAGCTGTAAAAAGAGTAGCAAAAAGTTTTTAAATGGACCTTACAGTGTATCATAAATATAATATAGCTCCAGTAGAAGAGGATCAAAGTGATTATCATAATAATGGATTCAATTTCTACAGCACTTTCCAAGGCACCTAAAGCGCTTTACATTATTGATCCATTATTCTTTCACTCCCATACTCTGCTGATGGTAAAACTACATTTATAGCCACAGCTGCCCTGGGGCAGATGGAAGCACCAAACTGCCCCTCTGACCACCACCAAACATCATTAATCAATACATTTTTTACAAAACTATTGCATATAGTAGAATTGATAATTCATATACAAAATCAACCATCATGTCCATGTGAGGCCCAGAAGGGTCACATTTGGGCTGCATATAAAGGGCTCTGTGTGGGTTTGTCCACGGTTTCCATGGTGACGTCATGTTTCTGAAAATCTCACATTATTTATATTTCACACTATTTATGCCACGACATCTATCTTTCATGTCATTTGAACTGCTTATTTGCACTACTTAATCCTATGTTTTACACGTATATTAGTTTGCAATACTTCTTACTTTTATTATAAATAACTGCTTTTTACTGATATTTGTTGAATTTTTTACTGATATTTGTTGGTTTTTTTGGAAAATTCTTGTGAAGAAACTGAGAGCCCCACCTCATGAGATAAAGGTTCGAACATAGATCGACCAGTAAATCGAGAGCTTCACCTTCTGGCTTAGCTCCTTCTTCACCAGAATGGAGCAGTTTAGCACCTCTATTACTGCGGATGCCGCCCCAATCTGAGGTGGGACCTTCCCCCCAAAATAAAATAACCTGGGGAAGGTTATTGTATTTTGTTTTATTTTATTTATTTATTTTCTCTTTTTTATTTTGGGTCATTAGTGTACATAAGTGTAGGTAACAATGGAGGTAAGATGGGTGAAGTGTTCTGCCCAGAGACACAACAGTACTAGGACACAGCTGGATTCAAACCACCAACCCTTTGATTACTGGACAACTACCTTTATCATGCCATCGCCAAAAAAAGTTATGCTTTGATGGACAAAGAAAGCAAACATAACATAATGAACATAATGCCATCTACTGTAAGTATCTGCAAAATATTTGTCTAAAACATAAAACTTCAGCTGGACACTAGAAATATATAAGTCTTAAAAGGTCATTTTAACCCATAAAGACCCAAACATCCACCATCGACTGATATAAACTGTTGATCCAACAATACATGTACATAATAATATGTAATAATGTAATGTAATGGTCATCAGATATGAGCTATTTGGACGTATAGAGGCTCCATAGTTACCATGGAAACACCATCATCTTCTACTACATTGATTGACCAGTAAAACACATGGAGTTGGCTCAGTGACAGCGGATGGACACATTTGTTTTACATTCAATTAGTGATAGATTTGCTGAAAAAAATATTTTCTTAAGTTTTCTCAATTTTTGATAAAATCATCTTCAAATGTAATATCATCATTATTCATGATGATTAAAGTGCATGATCAGAAAATTAAATATAGTAAAATTCCTGATTTTCATTGAAAAAAAAAAGGAACATATAGTGGATAATACTGTGATATATGGTGATAAATCACTTCAGAAATGATAAACATGAACAAAAAGTAAATTGGGAACTTTCACAAAAGCCACACTGGGTCTTTATGAGTTAAATATATGTTTTGATCAAGACGTAAAGTCAGCCCCAAATCTGCCAAATGTGAAAAACAAGACAAAGAAAAAGGAGCACAATGTGTAGTCAACCCATTAAGAATAGCAGCTTGATAAATAAATCATATATGCATGTATAATACATTTCATAGTTACATGTTTAATATATTTATGTCCAATGCATATAGGTTAGGTAATTAAGATGTATGTAAATAATATAGGCCACTTTCCAGTAATATGAAATATTTAACAACTTTACAACATAAAATATAGGGATATATTAAAGATTATTGGAAAAATGTTTGAAGCTGTACCTGAAACGTCAACTCCAGGTGCGTGAACCAGTGTATGACCTACATCTAGGTCCATGTAGATGCCTTTAACAATGACTACCATTATAACAAGTCCCCTGGATCATTTGTATCAGAAAAATATCTACTTTACCAAATGTTTTGAACCGTTTTTCATAAAGAACCTAACATTCAATATAATTAAAAATTAATAATAAGTATTGTATGTAATAATTGTTTAAAACAGTGTCTTATTATAAAAAAATTAATCAACATTTACAATGAAAAACAACTGTAAATGTTACTAATGAAGTTTCAGGAGATTATAGAAATAGACTTTGAACTATGTTACATGCTCAAACATGTGTTTGTCTAAATCATTCTCCATATTCTAACTTCTTAGTTTTACATATTTCTAGTCATTTATTAATGACCTGTCTAAACTGGAAAAATGCAGATAAATGGTGGGAAAAATGGCAAAACCTGACAAAAAAGACACTAGCAGAACACATTGAAACAGCACTACCACTATTATGTACAATTATTTAAAAGCACACAAACACAGTTAAAACCTCAGTAAAAGGCTGCTTAAAAGCCATAACCCCCCCCCCCCTCTCTCTCTCTCACCAGCTGCTTTCTGCTGCTTTAAGCTCCGCCCACTTCCACCCCTCCCCCTCAGCCAATGCAGGCTTCTACCCTAATGTGGAATAGAATAGAAAGTTTGGGTTTTTAAAATAGTGCAAACAATAGACGTACAAATGGATCACTGGTGACACGGTCGTCTTTAAAGGGTTAAGACCCAGACCAGAACATCTTTATGGACGAATCAACATCATGTAAAGAACACACTTCCATGACAACAACCAGAACTTATGATGATTTAAGTTTAGAACTGAACTTGTTGCTGCTTCTACTTCATGCGACGTCCACAGTTTGAACCTCACTATGAACAAATATGAGGTTTTTGAGCATTTGTACTGGTTTCTAATTTTGTTTTCTCATTGTGTATGTGTAAACAGATGTTTTAAATTTTTTGTTTTTTTAAGGAATGTTTTGTGATTGGTTACTTAGGGGTCACATGACCTTGATGTCACTTTACAGGTGAAGCAGTACACTTGTCTTTTATAATAGAGGCCCATGCGTTGTTGTCTTTCTACTGTGTGATTTATGTATGATATGTATGTCTTACACTGTTTTAAGGAATGTTTTGTGATTGGTTACATGACCCTGATGTCACTTTATAGGTGAGGCAATACACCTGTGTCTATTAACTAAGCCCAAGAGGAAGACCCGTATGGTCAAAACATGTCGCCTTTTTTTTTTATCCTAATCTAGCCACGCATTAATAAAGTCTTTTTTAATTTATTTCCTCTTTGTTCATTCGGAGTTTCCTGGATTTATCTTTGTTTGGAATGGACTCCTGAACTACTGAACTACTACTAACACTGCGACCTTTTGAGATACCAGCCATTTTTTTATTTTATTTTTGAGTTGTTTTTATTTATTAAAATTTTTTAAAGAAGAAGAATACATCTCTGTAGAAAAACACCCATATTTGTGTGAACAGGGCATAAATACACACAGGATCTTGTAAAGGAACATGTTATCGACCCACTGTAAATCTCCTATCATAATAATATCAGTTGGGTTGCAGAGATACAGTCCAAGTGCAGCTCATGTCTTGTGAATTTCATCACGTGCCAAATATTGATGATTGTGCTGACTGTGTGACTCACCTTAGACATATCAGGTCATCACTCATGTGTTACAACAGCACCAATACAGACCAGAAAAGATCACACTTGTTGACATGAAATATATGTTATTTACATTACATGCTCCCATGCCAACAAAAAACATCAATAGAACAGAGGTCAACTAAATCAATTGTTATAAATTATTTTGATTATTAATCCAGTTTCACCTTCAGGTCCTGTAGCTTCCTGTATGTCTGAAGAATACAAATGATTGATGTGTTATTTCTTTACAAGCTGCCTGGGGTTCTAACCGACCAAAGATTACCTACTAGTTATTATCAAAGTTGTTTCCCATTGTTTTTCTAATGTAATTGTGACCATCAGTGGGTTATTTGGGTTATTGTCTTTTGGCAGCCCCTGTACCAGTTCCACTTCCACATTCCAGTCACTTAGTCAGGTGTTTATACTTGTATATAAATGTGAATGGACAGTACAGACAGACAGCTTTGCTCTCTTGCTGTCAATTGATTGATTCTAGCAAATGCTTCAGTGCCATGTAATTGGAAGATGCCTGTATCATACACGCTGTTTGGGATCGCTGTTTTTTTTGGGGGGGGGGGTTGGCGGGTGAGTTCTTCAGTGTATTTTACACACACACACATATATATATATATATACATATATATATATATATATATATATATATATATATATATATATATATATATATATATATATATATATATATATATAATATATATATATATATATATATATATATATATATATATATATATATATATATTTATTTTTTTTATTTATATATATATATATATATATATATATATATATATATAATGTTCCTCTCGCCCCACGTGGGCGGTGTCTCCTTCAGACTCGGGTCCTCTACCAGAGGCCTGGGAGCCTGAGGGTTCTGCGCAGGATCTTAGCTGTTCCTAGCAATGCGCTCTTTTGTACAGAGATCTCTGATGTTGTTCCTGGTATCTGCTGCAGCCATTCTCCCAGCTTGGGGGTCACTGCCCCTAGTGCTCCGATCACTACTGGTACCACTGTTGCCTTCACACTCCACATTTTCTCTAACTCCTCTTTCAGCCCTTGGTATTTCTCAAGCTTCTCATGTTCTTTCTTTCTGATGTTGCTATCACTGGGGATTGCTACATCTATCACCACCACTGTCTTCTCATGTTTATCCACCACCACTATGTCAGGCTGATTGACCATCACCATCTTGTCAGTCTGGATCTGGAAGTCCCACAGGATCTTGGCCTGTTTGTTCTCTGTCACCTTTGGGGGGTTCTCCCATTTTGACCCCGGGACCTCCAGTCCATACTCTTTACAGATGTTCCTGTACAGTATGTCCGCTACCTGGTTATGCCTCTCCATGTATGCCTTGCCTGCCAGCGTCTTACACCCTGCTGTGATGTGCTGGACTGTTTCAGGGGCTTCTCTACACAGCCTACACCTGGGGTCCTGTCTGATGTGGTAGACCCCGACCTCTATTGCTCTGGTGTTCAGGGCTTGTTCTTGTGCAGCCATGAGTAGTGCCTCTGTGCTGTCCTTTAGTCCAGCCTTTTCCAGCCACTGGTATGTCTTTTCCATATCAGCCACTTCCTCAATTTGCCGATGGTACACGCCATGCAAGGGTTTGTCCTTCCATGATAGCCCCTCTGGTTCCTCGACTATATGTATATATATATATATATATATATATATATATATATATATATATATATATATATATATATATATATATTTATATATATATATATTTATATATATGTATATATGCAGAGCATGTTTTAACAAATTTTAACTATTTGTTCCTTTTATTTTCTAGGGTCTGGTCTGAGCACTGAGAGTTTCTCACTACTGTCCCATGGC
>CM035788.1:34268392-34280892 GCA_020466265.1 Siphamia tubifer
TTTATTTCAGGATAAACAGTTACTGTCAGCCGCAATCACGCCAAACAAACATCAATAACATTACGGAGCTGTTACAATATCTATGGTTTTAACTGTTTACCCGCCCGGGTGGCACAACAGCATATGTAAATGAAGCGCACCTCATGTAAACAGCTCTTCTTCACGGTGTTAACAAACAGTCATTAACCAGTAAGTAATGACAAATGTTACTGATGTTAAACTAAGTTAACTAAACTATGTCTTGTTCTGTGACATATACCTTAAGCCAGTGGTTCTCAAACTTTTTTCACTGATGTTCCCCCTGAGGAACATATTCTTAGTCGTCTCCCCTGACATGGACAAAACATTATTGAAAGAAAAAAGAGTTTCAGTGTCTGTAAAATCCTTTTTTTAATCACATAATTTTGACTTTTTATCTCATTATTTTGACTTATGAATTGAATAAATGTTTAATTGATGAAAAACACATTTTTGTTATTATTTTCAGTCATATATTACTTTTTTTTTATATAAAAATGTAACCATTAATGGATAATACCAATCATAGATTCAGAAAATTTTGCTCATGTGCCACAACCTAGAACACCCCCCACATTTTAAATGACTGTGACGCCCCTGCATACTTTAATAAGATGAATCAGAAAACAAATGACAAAAGTGTTGGTTAGTTCATGTTTTTAATATATATGATGGTGTGTTATTCCACATATATGGTGGTTTATGTACAAATGAATTTGTAAATATTCCTGTAAAGTGAATAGATCATAATGTTATGAAGAACACCAATATTCCTTTGGACTAAAACCTATTTTCTTGTTCATTCTAAGAATTTCATATTTTGACCCCAGACTTACACAGTCACCTTATGAAAGACCCAACTAACTAATAATCCAAGTTACCTTTACATAAAAATGTTGTCTCTGAAAACTAAAGGAAATTCAAGTTTTGGAGTGAATCCCCCGAAATGTAAATACACTTGTAGCATCTGTCATGAGGGGTGAGGTGGACAGAGGAGGGAGAACAGATTTAATGACAACTGAACCAAAATGAGACAGAGACAAGACTAGAAGAGAGACAAAACCTGGGGGAAGCTCAGCCACAGTCCATGGTGAAGTGAAAATGTCCAGGTTATAGTAAGATGAGATGAGAAAAACACATGGCCGGGTTATAGAGTTGACAATAGTGAAATGGTCCGATAACTGTAAGTTTAAATAACTACAGATTAACAACGACTTGCAGCAGCACAGTGCGGGACAGGTGAAGCTGCTGAGGATCTGGGGAAAAGGTTGTGACAGTATCCTGTATTTTGTTTTGAAATTGGTGCAGTAGAGTTGCTCTCCCATTGGCTATCTCCCAACACCCTGCTGGTGCCCCATTGGCTAGGGGGGAATTGCATCTTCATGATACCCATGATGCTTTTTGTGTGCCTTCTACCCTCATTTGTAACAGAGTTCTAACACGCGTAAAGGACGGAGTTACTGTTGTTTTGTGAATTTGGATCCTCCTCCCTCACCCACCACAAACTTCGCTTTGCTACGCCCTCACCTTTACGTTATATATATATATATATATATATATATATATGTATATATATATATATGGGCGAGACATGTCCCCCCCCCCCACACACACACACACCCGGAACCGTATCCTTCAAAGACAAATTATATGACAAGACGAAAAAAAAAAGACGCCCCATAGAGGATTGTGCCCTGGTCCATCGCCCAGCCTGCCCACAGCTAAAACCGGGTCTGTATATCAGTGATGCTCGGCTCGTTTAAACAACCTGCAACCGACCGCTTTTTTAAGTAACCCACCCGCGGCTTGGACCACCATAAATATATTTGAAAAGAACAGACCCGACCCGCTTCTCGACCAATGGTCAATGGTCTTTATGAACATCAAAGGACCTTACTCACATACCTGCATTTATTTCTGTGTTAAAATCTAATGTCACCCAAAGAGACATTTGAAGCCAGTTTCCACAGAAAAGAAAACACTGGCAGCTGCTCATCATCTTTAAAAAATCTCAGAAAAAAAAAAAAATCTCAGTGAACGTGTCCCAAACCTTAACTTTTTTTGTATATTTCCGGAGCTTCCACTCTCCTAACATGACTTTCTCTCTTGCCCCCTTCATACTGTACGATACTGACGATATTGTATGTCACCTTCATACTGTACGATACTGACGATATTGTATGTCACCTTCATACTGTACGATACTGACGATAGTGTATGTCACCTTCATACTGTACGATACTGACGATATTGTATGTCACCTTCATACTGTATGATACTGACGATATTGTATGTCACCTTCATGGACATTCAGTTAATGACATGTATTTACCAGGTTATTTTAATGCTTATCTCAAATTACAACGGCCCGACTGACCATAACCCGAATACGATATTCTCCTGAGACCTAGGAATGTAAATCTTTTGGAGTTTTTTGCATTGAATAATGGTCTTAATTGGAAAAAAAGCATAATGCATCAGTTTTTATTTCATTTTGAAAATTAAATCTCCTTTGCGGCAGACATGATAAAGGACAAAAATGCATTGGACACTCAGGAGGATATACCAAGCTTAGAAAATATATCCCATATATCACTTTTTTTTACACTCTGACATCATACACACACACACCACACTAAATATTATGTGCAATAACCCCCCCCCCCCCCCCTTTCACTATGAACCTGGAAGGACTTACTGGTCTACACAATATAAATCTACAACTACTGCTTTTACTTAATTTATTTATTTTTAACTGTGAATTATCCTGTTTATTTATACTGTTTTTATACTTCTGTGTTTTACTGCCATGTGGAGCTGCTAAACACATTTTCACAACAATAATTACTGTGACAATAAAGGATTCTTTTCTTTTCTATGTAGAAAATTCGAGTCATTCAGACACAGAGTTTTCACAGCTTTTTCAAACACCACAGAAAAAAAAAAGGAAATCACAATATGATGAGGCCTAGAGAATTTTGTCCAATAACTCCTGTAAGATTTGTCCAAAATCTGCCTGGGATAATGTTTTTCTTTCTTTTCTTTTTCTTTTTTTTTTTTTTTAAATCTAAAATGCACTAAATTATCTAACTATTATCCTTGATGTATTGACTTATAACAAAATCTCTATTTTTTTTTTTTCTTTAGATCTAAACTCTAAATTCAACACCAAAACTGCTTTCATTTGAACAGCTGATTCATATCTACAATGTGCGTGATCCATGGTCACATTTTTAATCTAATCCTAAAGCCTCACAACATTACAGGCTTTTCTGTGAAGCTGCACTGACGCTTCAAAATCCCAAGACGTAACTGGTTTAATGCTGTGTTGGCAACCCGTGTTTCAAGTCACTTCATTTCATTCAGATTCCAAGGTGTAACAAATTCTCTTCTCCTATTGTGGATAAAACTAAGAGCAAACTAAAATAGTAACCTGAGTGTCACCCTAGGTTGAATCTGTACTTAACTGAGGTCACCCAAGTCAAAATGGCATGTGCATGACAGAGGACTAAATGGGAGTTGATGCTGTCGGCTCAGTTCACTCTCTCATTCATAACTATGTGTTATTTAGATGCAGGACTATACTGATAGCATTATGCCCTAATGCAGTCGCTGTTTGCTTCCTGTACATTTGCTCATGTTTTAAAGATCAGTCAGGGGTAGAGAGTTGTTTATGTGTGTGTTTTGTAAGGCAGTAATCCTCCCAGTAAAATCACTGTTCCATCTGGATAATGTGTCGTACTCTTGTGTGGAAAGGGAATTCTCCTTTAGCAGAATTACACCCTGTCACCCCTCTTTCTTCTCTTATTTGCTCATCCTACCATCTGACCGATCGAGAATGAAGTGGGTTTTTACCCCTTTATAGGCCACACAAATAAGTAATGTCTGAATTTCAACCTAAAATATACGGACTTTTCAATTCTGTGTATTTTGTATAGTGTACATAGCATATAGTCTTTTTCTCAATATCTGTGTTTGTGTACATGTATTATTATTTATCTATATGTTTCTTCTCTTTGCTGTCCCTCTATTGCTCTACATCACTGTGTGAATTTCCCCATTGTGGGATCAATAAAGTCTATCTGATCTTATTTACAGTAAGTGCAGTATTACAGGACAAAATATTTTTTACACCAATATTTCTATTGAACAATACTAAAAATAGATTTTTTTTAAATACAAGATATATATATATATATATATATATATATATATATACAAAAGCGAGAAAAAAAAAAACGAAAGCATGTAAATGTACATAAACATTTATATAAGAATACAAAAACTGAAGAAGCACTCTAAATAGTCTATCAAAGTAAATAAATGTTATAAATAAATGAATAAATTAAAGAAACTAGAAATTAAATTAAATTAAAAAATTATAAAGTTAATATTTAATAAAATAAACACAATTGAACCCCAAAACGTTTTGGGGTGGGGATCCTCCCATCACTCAGGTTGAATCCTGGTTAGTTTGTTTTCCTCCACTTAGTAATATAATTACATTCAGCGGGTCATCTTGTCTGATCTGTGGTCATAGTCGGGGAAAAAAAAGGGGGGTGCGAAGGGACAGGGCGGCGAACTGCCCCAACATGACTCCCCCCGCCTCAACCACACCTTCAGTTTGACCTGACGCTGGCCACCGTACCGTACCCTCACACGTGTGAGCAGAATTAGTGAAAAACTTCCCCTATGTTTATTTTCCCCAATTCCCATTCATAGGCAAATAACCCCCCCCCCCCTTTAAATTTAGATCATTCAACTATTGTAGATTCCCCAAATCACTCTATTTTCTTGGATAATTTATATTTCTGTGATAATATGTGAAGTCAATAAGTAGGAGTGCATACCTCTGATAAGACCAAACCATCCTTTACTATGTACTAGTGAATGAACAAAACCTGTTCTGTTGATTTGCATTCATAACAAGTGTATTACAGTTTAGATTTGTTGTAAAGCTGCACAAAATATTGTTGTTTGAGCATCGACATTCTAACGTATGTGTGTGCAATAGTCACATCCAGGGTTGGGTACTGAAAGTCAGTGTAGGTATTTACAATAGTAACCAGTAACCAAAATCTAATGTGAATTTTCGTACCATATTTCAGTACCAAACATACAGTATATGCAGCTGTTATTTAATTATGCTCTCTGTCCACTATTAATGGAAGCACAGAGTAGTGCATACGACATCGACCTGTCAAATGCGAAAAGGTCGAACGTGTGGTTATGGTTCACTAGAAGATCCAGATTTTTCCATATGCAACAGGTGTTTAAAGACATTTACATGCAATGGCAGAAATACATATAATTTAATGAAGCACTTGGTGACACACAGTGTTTATGTTAAAGCCTCTGTGATGAGCTAAGTAGCCTAGCGCTGTGCTAATAGCATCAGAAATGGAAATACCCACCTTGGAAATGACAAACCCAAGTGATAAATCTTCAGACCAGCTATGTGCAGATACTGGACCATGACAGTACCTGGGTATGTTTAGTGCCAACTACAAATAAGTAACTGGTGTTTGTGAAATCCTCAACTAGTGACAGACATGTAGTGCTAGCTTAATACTACTATTACTACTACTACTACTACTACTACTACTATTACTACTACTAATAATAATAATAAATAGAAAAGCACTCTGAGAGCACAGACCTCCACCAGGGTAGACAGTCTGCGGTGGGGTGTTTATGGATGAAAAATAAGTCACTAAGTAGGGCAAATTAATAAATACCGTATTTTCCGCACTATAACGCACACTGGACTATAAGGCACATTAAGCAAAGTCAAAGTCATGAGATAAAAAGTTTAAATCATGAGATAAAAAGCCAAAATGATGAAATAAAAAGGTTTTTAGAGAAAATTAAAGTCTTATAATTGCACCTTATAGTCTGGAAAATATGGTAGTCATAAATAGACAGGAATGAGAGCAAGTGAATTTCGGTCAATAAATTATATTTTTCAAAAATAAAGGGATATTTGAATTGAAATACTATTGAAAATTAAATGGGGTGGCAGAATAAGATTTTCACCAGGGCAAATGCCCCTTGGTGCCACCCTGTAGAACCGCCTCTGCTATTAATACACATCAGTAACGACCTCTAATCAGGTCCTAGTTACTCTTCATCAAATCATATTGTCACAATCACAATTTCATGAAAAGAGGTAAAAATATTGAATTAATGGGCAACAATATAACATAAAGTGAGTTAGAATTTGTTTCCTTAGATCTCATTGGAAATAGTTAAGTCAAAATTTTGGTAAAAACTGAAAATTACAAGTAAGCACAAACCAGAACTAGAAAAGCACTAGAGAGCACAGACCTCTGCCAAGGTAGACCCCCCCCCCCCCAACATCAGTTATGTGGATGTATTTGTTTTTATTTATTTATTCATTTGTATTTATTTTTATGTATTTATTAATTTCATATTTATTGTAATTATTTCAGCTACAAGAAGGATGATACTGAGTCGCCACCACACAGTTTTTTCATATTGGAATATATATCGCAGGGTTCAAAAAAAAATCGCAATGTCAGTTTTTTTTTGTTTTGTTTTTTATATTGTGCAGTCCTAATCTGTTGTTGGTGTTGTTGTTCTCTTTCTAAGAGCATAAAAAAGGACTTTTGATGAAATGATACAGTAAGATTATAACACATCGACTAAAGTATGCACTTACAAATATCTCCATTATGTTCCCGCCGTATTTTATTTTTCTCACATGAGTGATAACATAACATCTTTGGTGGAGGTAATAGTAAAAACACAGATTTATACTTTATATCTCTTTCAGCATATGGCCGATAATCCAGCTTGTAGTATGTGGGATCATAATGCATACACCCACCACTGTGTGATTTTTAAGGGAGTTTGCTAGTGATGCTGCTGCATGCAAACACTCATAGCAGTATATCCTGGAAAAGCACTCAAAAGATATGCACTAAGGATTATTTCCGGGAAAACACTATCACTGCCTTTAATCCTTTTGAGTCATTTAAAAACTACAAACAAACACGTGTATGAAGAAACAATTGAATTTATACCAGGGGTGTCAAACTCACTTTTGCCCAATATGATCTAAACTGGGCCGGACCAGTCAAATAATAGAAATTGTTCTAGAATGTTGCGACAGCTCCCATTGACTTTGAATGGACGTTCCCATCGTTCCCACCCGATGTGCCATTAACGCCCGCTGTCAATAGCAACGAGTTTTGTCACTTCAGATTCACGGCACCATATCACTCCGCAGGTAGTTTGGCCACTTTGAAAGTAAATATTCGCTACGTTGTAACGGCTATTTTATCTAATCTGTTAGAATAGTAGCAGTAATAAGCCTTAGAATAAGAGGGATAATGTATTGCCCACGCGTGACTATCGCGCGTGTTGTTCGGCCCCCTCGAGAGATATTTTTCTGATAGTAATGTGTGTGCAATACATTATCCCTTACTAATAGGATAAGAACTTATAAATGATGTCAACTCCTAAGTTTTCTCTGTTTTTGAGGAAAAAACATCGAGTTCCATAATGAAAATGTTTTCATCTATGAACTGTACTCGAGCATAAAATGAATAAATATGAACAATCTGAAAATTCTTAAGAAAAACAAGTGCGACTTTAACAATATTACACCTTATTTTATCATTTATACATGTGTAACACGACTTACAGATCACAGTGGATCTACAAATACACACATTAAATGATTAAATGACAAGGAGAATATTGATAAAATTCCACATATCTCTCTTAAAACATTTTCACTTTTTTTTTTTGTTGTGAATGTAATTTTTGAATACATTTTTTTTTACACTAAAACAAAGAGGAAAATTAACTATTTATATTATTTGTAGGTTATTATGATAGTATTTTACTGGTCTGATCCACTTTAAATTGAATTGACATAAAATGAAATAAACATTTTTGTTAATATTTTCAGTGTCACACATTCATCCCAGGGGCCGGAATGGAGTCTTTAGCGGGCCGGGTTTTGTCCCCCGGGCCGCGTGTTTGACACCTCTGATTTTTACTGTGATAAATACAGAAAAAAATTTTTTTTAAGTAAATAAATCAATATGTTAATTGTTTCAATTAAGTTTAACTGTTATGGCAAACTGCTTTGTCTAAAAAGTATAAATAAATGTGTATAAAAATGAAACCAAAGAACCATGGGCCAAACATTCAAGGTTTTCTCTGATGAAAGGCTGTTTGTCCACCTCTTAACCTGTCTTTTCTGTTTTCCTTACCTTCTTGTATGTGCGGTGAACGTGGACGTACAGCTCACAAGGCTATATTTGTGCACTATGTATATACACGGACAGATGGACAGTCTCGTCGGAATGTTTTACTGTAGCTAGGAGACGTGGAAACATGCTGTCAGCTGTTAACACAAACAAATTGATGTAAAAAAGACACAGAACAAAGTAGCTTTTTCCCTTATATTATTAATAATTACAATGATTGACTTCATAATATGTATAAAACTCAATATTTTTTATACTTTTGATCAGTGAATTTGTATTAATGACTGGAAAACTTTTTTTTCTCCCAATCCCACAGCTTCCTTATGGTCCTGGTGTGTCTTATCTTCAGTGTCCTGTCCACTATAGAGCAATATGCAGACTTTGCCACAGGAACCCTCTTTTGGATGGTAAGTAGTTTGAGTGTTGTTGTTTTGTTTTGTGTGTTTTTTTGTTTTTTTTTTACTGTGATTCTAGAGCAAACGTAAATAACTATTTCCACTGAGATTTAAGGAAGCCAATTTTAACTCACTATATGTTATACTGTTGCCCATTAATGCTATATTTTTTTTTACCTCTTTTCATGAAATTGTGATTGTGACAATGTGATTTGATGGAGAGTAACTAGCACCTGATAAGAGGTCGTTATTGATGTGTATTAATAGCAGAGGCGGTCCTACAGGGTGGCACAAAAGGGCATTTGCCATGGTGAATATCTTATTCTGCCACCCCATTTTATTTTCAATAGTATTTCAATTAAAGTAGAAAAGCACTCTGAGAGCGCAAACATCCACCAAGGCAGACCCCCCTTCTCCTCCGAATGAAGAGAGGTCCACCAAGGAGGTTATGTTTTTGCCAGTTTGTCTGACTGTCTGTCTGTCTGTCTGTCTGTTATTTAGCAAGATAACTCAAAAAAGAGATCCTCGATTCTGGATCACTTTGAAATTTTACATTGCGGTAAATGGAGAATAAATTTCAAAGTGATCCAGATGTGATCCAGGATCTCTTCCGGATCACCACCAAAATCTAATAATTTGTTCCTTGTGACACTCCCAATATGTCACGAAATTTTCATCAACATCCGTACAGAAATTTTGAGTTATCTAGCTAACTAACAGACAGATAGACAGACAGACAGACAGACAAACAAACTCTGGCAAAAATATAACTCCCTTGGCGGAGGTAAATATCCATTTGTTTTAAAAAAAATATATAGAATTTAGTGATTTATCAACTGAAATTCACTTACTCTCATCCCTGTCTATTTATGACTACTGTATTTCCAAGACTATAAGGTGCACTTAAAAGACTTAGATTTTACCCAAAAACCAGAAAACTTTATATATATTTCTTTATTGTGGTTGTGCTTAGTGACTGGTCATTTACAGTTTTTACTTCAATTTTGACTTCTTATCTCATGTTTACTTTTTATTTCATAAATTTGGACATTTTATCTCATAATTTTCACTTTTTATCTCATAAATTTGACTTTGTATCTCATGATTTTGACGTTTATCTCATGATTTTGCCTTTTAATCTCATGATTTAAACATTGTCTCATGATTTTTACTTTTATTTCATAATTTGGGCTTTTTTTATCTCATGATTTAAACTTTTTATCTCATGACTTTGATTTCACTTATCGTCCAGTACGCCTTATAGTGCGGAAGATACGTTATATATTTTTTTAAATGTCCTGCCTTACCCAGTGAGTTATTTTTCATTCATAAACTGCTCCCCCCTGGATTTATTGCCCCACCTCTGCCACCCCAGGGAAAAATCTCTGGAACCGCCCCTGATTAATAGCAATTTAAAAAAAGTAATTTGTCTGAAAACCAAATTATTCCTAGTTTATGGGGAATAGTGTATCATACAGATCACTTTACAAGTAAAGATTGACATTACAGAAATCATTGTAATTCTTAAACAGGTGAAAATAAGGCTGAGGATTAAAACAATAATTCATTTTTAGATCTAATATTATATCATATCACATTTGAATATGATTTTATACATCATATTGTAATGATTTATCTGGAAGGTCAGCATGGGATTGAAAGGATATCATTTTATATTTTATTTTAGGGTTTGTTTGGCTAATATTACAACATTTAAGTAGAAGATGTTTAAATATTTTATCATCATAACTGTTTTCAAAGCTCTACCTGTAAATGTCTTAAAATATCTCACTCACTTGAAAGCAAAAAAAAAACACAATATGGTTTCTCCAATATTTATTCAAATCCAAAAATCAAGCCTTTTTACTATAAAGAAATATTGCTTTGATATTTATCAGGAAAATGATTGATATAGACTGATGTGAAATGATGATATTTTTTCCCATATTGCCCAACCCTTATAATCAAAAGCTTTAAATATTTTCTGTGTGAGTTAATGGATTAAAACTGAGTGTAATGTAACTAAAAAGTAATGGTTTATTTACTACTTTTGTCTTTGGATTTAGTCATGGCAGTATACAACAACACTTTTACATTATTAATTTTACAATATTTTATTTACTGCATAAATATATTATACTCACATTCTGTACTTAAGTTGAAGTACAGAATGTGCCTCTACTTAAGTAAAAGTAAAAAAGTATAACTTCTCAATTGTAATAAAGTACAAAAGTAAAAAGTAAAACTGCTTTTTTTTTGTCATAAATGCAATAATACTTCAGAAAATAAAATCAGAAAAGTTTCAAATAAAGCCTTTAAAAGTGAGTTACTATGTGGAAAATGTGTTTTGATTGAGTCACAGTTACGGGCAGGAAATTTTGGAAAAATGGGGGATGAAAAGTCACAAATGTGAATTTTCTTCCCCCATTTTTGAGGGAAGTCATGAGATTTTTTTAATAAATATGAGACAAAAATGCATAATACAAAGTAAAAAAAGTAAAAAAAAAAAAAAAAAATCTAAATTATGAGATAAAAAGTCCAAATTGTGAGATTAAAGTCAAAATTATGAGATAATAGTCATATAACTATAACCACTGATTATCTCTCTGAAACGACTGATTTTTCATACTGTCACATCTGTTTAGTTTATAAAAGTAACGAGTCTATTATGACAATGTAAAGACTATAAAGTACAGATATTTATACAAAAATGTAGCAAGTAAAACCAAAAAATTGCCAGAAAAATAAATACTCAAGTAAAGTACAGATACTTAAAAAAATCTATTTAAGTACAATAATGAAGTACTTTTCCTGAATTACTTTCCACCTCTGTGGTTGTGTAGTAGTAGTAGTAGTAGTATGTGTTTCTTTTGTGTTAATATAGAAGAGGCCTGCAGTCCCACTGTGCAGCCACATGATGGTGGTAGAAGATCTTAACTAGTAGTGGGTCTACCGCCATCTTAACATCAGGCCAACATTGCCACTGAGCACAAAAAAGGCTAATAACTTTGGTTGCAGAAATATGCAGAAAACAACAGTACACATGCCAGAATATTTGTCTGTGATTCAGTGTTTTTCACAGTAAAAGGTGTCATTCATTATTAACACAGAACTCATCAGTAGTAGTTTGTGATGACACTATCCAGAATCATTTGGCTCCATTTAGACTGCACTTGCTACTAAATTTACTTTTTTTTTTCTGGCTTATTAGGCCATTAAAGGCTGCTAAGTAATGCAATAAATCCAGGTCTTACAACAGGTAGAGAAAATTATGGCCACTTTTTGGAAACTCTACAAAGAGCGTTGCATCATCTATCTCCTTGCAGCACACTGTGACTATAAATGCACACACGGCTACAGTGTGCACGCTCAGTCATTACATATACACCAGCACAAAAGCTGCATGTGCACACACATACAGTAGATGACCCGTACACGCCTACAAAAACACACACTTGTACCACCTCCTGAGCCCCGGGGGCAAATGGAGGACAGGGGTGGACGCTGTGTTCTGTAAACTTTTGGCCAGTGCCCTTTGAGGACCTACTATCACGGTTATTCATTTATTTATACTCAGGACGAGCCAATACTGTACCATTATCTCTCTCTTTTTTTTTTTTTTTTCCTTTTCCTTTTTGGCTGTTAACCCTTTCACCTCCTTCTGCAGCTGAATGCAATCCCATAACATTAAGCAAAAAAGAAGAAATGATTATAATACAACTTATTATTGGTGGTTTTGTCTGTTTGTTTCTATGGGTGCAGATGTGTTTTGTGCATAATGTAAAGAAAATCTGCAAAGTGTGATAATAATATTCAACAACTGCTGTGACTATATGACTTAAAT
>CM035788.1:34285892-34350892 GCA_020466265.1 Siphamia tubifer
AAAAGTATCTGCTTCAGACATTAAATGTGTTAAATCTTAGATACTTGAATGGGATGAATCAGAAAACAAATGACAAAAGTGCTGGTTAGTTCATGTTTTTAATATATATGATGGTGTGTAATTCCACATATATGGTGGTTTATGTACATGTATACAATGGATTAGTAAATATTCCACTAGAAATAACCTGTAAAGTGAATGGATCAGTGTTTAGAAGTAGATCTGGTCAATCTAAGACCAATATTCCTTTGGACTAAAACCTATTCTCTTGTTAATTCTAAGAATTTTACATTTTGACCCAATACTTATCTTGGAAACTTGAGCCAACCAACATTTAAAGGTGTCATTCCATGGTTATTTCATTAATATTACTGTGTTCTCCATTGTTTTTGAACACATTGTGTGTTGGTTCTATTTAAAAAAAAAAAAACTTCTGGATTGCTTTGTTTCAAACTGTTGTTGAATGGTAGAAAAATGACTTGAGGTCGAACAACAGACTTTACCGGTTCTTCCTCATACATGTCCATGACGCGGTGATGAGGTGTCTCTGATTGGCGTGTATGTATTCACCTTTACCAGAGTAGCAGGTTTCATGCCATTGCTTGTTCTGAAAACGTGCAGGGAAAAAAAACGAGGCTTTATTTCCACAGAGAGCACATGAACCATTTAGATCCACCATTTTTTCCCAGTGTGTGCAGCAGCTACTGTGGCATCGTCTTCTCTTGTAGATGCTAATGCTAATGCTACTTCAGATTCGCTGCAATGGGGGACGGGTTTAACCCCACGTGGATGACGCTAAAGTCCATCTGACGTCAGATGAACCGACTTTTTCTGGGTCCCTCATTCCTCTTGTTGTTTTCTGTGAATGCAGTATACAGCCAGTGGAGGTGATGAACCACTGTCAATGGCAGCATGTGTTGGTAACTCGGGGTGACTCATCAGATTCCAAAAGGGGCGTGGAAAAGTGGTTTTCAGCGGAATGACACCTTTAACAAAACTATGTGCAGTTTTAACAATATTATGTCTCAGTTTATCATTTACACATGTAAATTACAATTTACAGATCACAGTAGATCAACAAAATATGCATAACACATTTAATAACAGCTGGAATATTGGTAAACTTACCCTTCAGACATTTAAAAAAATGTTCATTTGTTCAGGTCACTTGTATTTTTGTGAAATAATCATTTTAGTGTAATTCCAATAAATTTACATGAACATTTTTACATTTATTTACAAAGAGAAACATTTAGAGTTGTGAGTATTTATACAATATTATGTTAGTATTTTACTGACCTGACCCACCTGAGGTTAAATCGGTCTGTATGTGGAACCTGAACTAAAAGGATTTATATCTTCAGTGTCATTTTTGCATTTCACAAACTTATCCCAGGGGCCAGACCGGACCCTTTTGAAGGGCCAGATTTGGCCCCCGGGCCCCATGTTTGACACCTCTGCTTTACTTGATCTTACAAAGTGTTACAATATATAGCAACATATTTATAAGAATGCATTATGCTTGAAAAAGTTGTATGATGTGCACATTCTAAAGTGGAACCAAAAAATACCAACAGCTTTAACATCATACATATGCATTACATTATTTTGACATTATTTCATTTATGTGAGAGAGTCAGACAAATCAGACAAAGTTGTATTTATTTATGTATTTATTTAACAGAACTGCTGCTTCTTATGAATGTCATTCTTTTGATTGAATTCTTCTCTCTGGGTCAAACTGGTACATTCAAGTTTCATCCAGATTAACAGAAATATTATAAGAAATATTATTAACACTAGTAGCGACAGACAATATTATGCAATTTGCTTGTTGTTGAATTACATTACAATTTCAGCTATTGTTTTGGCTTTGAGGAAAATTCAGACTCATAAATGTGTATTATTATATAATCGTACATTTCCTTCGGTTATAACTTTAGATTGCGTGTCCTGTTTCTATTATGAAAACTGTATGAAGCTCATGTTAATCTAGGTGTAATGAGTGACTTTGTGTGTATTTTGTGCACTACTGTGTGTGTGTGTGTGTGTGTGTGTGTATTCCTGTCTTTCTGGGGACATTGATTTGTTTAGACAGTCACAGCATGGGGATCTTGGACACTATGGGGACTAAAATTCAGGTCCCCACAAGGGTAAAATATAAAGAGAAAATAGAAATGATGTGATCCTATAAATGCATAAAAGATTTTCCCCAGAACATCAGAAATCATGGGGGAAACATGTATTTTTAATTTTTAATTTTTATTTTTTATTTTTTTTTAAGTTTTGGAGATTTGTTTATGTTTAACCCCCCCCCCCCCCCCCAAAGTATTCATTTTAATAATAATAATAATAATAATAATAATAATAATAATAATAATAATAATAATAATAATAATAATAATAATAATAATAATTTATTAGTATTTATTCATGATTTATTTCTTTATTTTAAAATGATTATTGTTTATTTTATTTATGTATTTTATTTTTTTTAATTATTATTATTTTTTATTTATTCATTCAATTTTAGCCATTTTTTTAGATTTCATTTTCCAATTTTTATTATTTATTTTATTTTATTTATTTCATTTTTAAAATGACTATTAATTTTTATTTATTCATTAAATTTTACCCTTTTTTCCCCCAATTTTATCATTATTTATTTTATTTTATTTCATTAACAGAAAAGAAGACAATGTGTTTACAATCACTACCAATGACTACTTGATTACAAACTTGGTCCTCATGAGACATGGAAACCAGTGTGTGTGTGTGTGTGTGTGTGTGTGTGTGTGTGTGCACAGATGAAGCAATCTAATCACATTTTGATCTGATACTGTAATGCCCACTCCCATTCTCATCCTCATCTGGCTTGATGAGATTATCACTATGTGAACTGGAGGCTGTTTTTAGTAAACAAAAAGTTGCCAGTTTCTGATACGCATACCAAAACACCCCAACATCTGGGTGACCCAATTTAGGGAATTATTTTAACTAATCCCTTCAAATTTCCATTCAAATGTAATTCTGTAAATGTGTACTTTTGCCTTTCAAATGTGACCCAGATGTCATATTTACAGAAGACAATGACCTGAGATGATCATTTTATGGTGGAATTTTATATTGATTTTGATGTTTGGAAAAGTAGTGAATATTATTAAAATCAAATTTTAGACAATATCAAAGCACAGCCCCACAATGGAGGATTTATTAGTATATGGCAACCCATTCTGGATAAAGTGGGTATTGTGGACACATTTTACTTCTAATAAGTCAAACATTGAAACCCTGGGGGTGTGTTTGTTGTGTGTTCATTTATTTTATTTTCTTGTTTTGTACTCATTTATTTATTTTCTCTCTAATGCCTGCTGTATGTTTATACTAAGGTTATTATCATTAACGAAAACTAATGAAATGATGAACACTAGAATTGAAAAATAAATCCAAACATTTTTGTTCAGTGAAATAAATAAAAAATTATAGTTAAAATAAAAAAGGATAATTACTAAAACTTTATTTTGTGCTTATAAAAGTAAGTAAAATGTATAAAAATGTGTCCCTTTGTTTTCGTCTTTGTCAATGTAACTAAAGTTTGGAAAAAGTCCTCTATGGGATTTCTTTTAATATGTTGGTGAGGAAGATAAAAGATATGTAAAATAAATACATTATTATATTAATCATTCAAAAAAGAAAAAAGAAATTAAAGTAATACAATGTAAATAAATATGTAAAAAAAATAATAAAAAATAAATAAAATATGTGAAAAAAACTGAACTAAGGTAAAACTAAACTACAACTAAGCATTTAGGGAAAAATAATAAAAACTACTAAATCTGCTTTAAAAATGAATTAAAATGAACTAAATTGGAGGAAAAAAACTAAATAAAATTAAACTGTAATGTAAAATCCAAAATTATTATAACCTTGGTTCATACCTTTTCAGAAAAATAATGTTCTGCTTTGTATTGTTTTGGTCCTGCATAGAAATACTGTATGAACCAATAAACAATAAAAAGAATAAAAACAAACAAACATACATTCTGGAGAAGATATAGAAATAATTAGCCACAGTTTTTCTGCTTTTTCCTAGAAAGTTGCACTGTTGTGTAGTCGAGACTGCAAGAAAACATATAACATTTGTGCATCAGAAGCACACAGAAAGTTAAACAGTATTTACTCTGCAAACAATAAGTTTAGTTGAAATACATATTATAGGTAGGATTGTCCCAAACCCCCAGGTGTCAAAAGTACAAGTACAGCTACTGGTAAAAGTAAAAGTACTGATTCAAATCCTTTACTTGCCAGAAATAATATTTAGTTTATGAAAAAAAATGATAAAACTTTCAAAATGATCAAAAAATAAAGCCCTTAAAAGTTAGTTACTGTGTAGATGATGTGTTTGATTGGGTCGTGGTACTCAGTTTTGTGGTTATGTGGAGGAAATTATGGAAAAATGGAAAAAAAAAAAAACCCTGTCACAATTGAGATAAAAAAGGGCATCATTATGATATAAAAAAACCCACATAAATGTGATATTAAACAAGGACATGAAGTCATTTAAAAAAATTTTTGAGATCATAAATATGAGATAAGAAATACAGAATTATGACACATAGAGTAAAAATTCTGAGATAAAAAGTCACAATTATGAGACAAAAAAATCCTAATTTTAATATATAAAGTCGCAATTTCTGTCCTTCACTCATTTTCCTTCTGAACACACTTATTTTAAATACTGTCACACCTGTTTAGTTTGAAAAAGTCTGAGTATATAAGGAGTATAAAGTACAGAGACCTAACAAAATCTACTTACGTACAGTAACAAAGTACTTCTACAGTACTTAGTTACTTCCTAGACCTCTGCCCAGACCCCTTAATGATGGCTCACATCTTTAATTGTGCTCAGTGATTCAGATAGAAATGGAGTGAAACAAAATAGTAATTCATTGTGCTTATCAGGCTATGTTAATCAGGATTTACTGAACTGTGTCAGCTTGTTTCTGTGTTAATTTCATCCCATTTCTCCCTCTTTTGTCTTTAAGTTTGCGATGTGAAAGACTGGACATGGGAACTGTAGGAATCCAACTGAAGCGCAACATCCGACGCTGTAACTGTGGTTAATTAATGAAATTAATGCAAAAATGCCAGAGGGAACATCTCCAGTCTGTGTTCCTCTGATCTTTTTTGAAGCCAAAATCAGCCTTTTCTTAATTGTAATTCTCCTAAAGTAGACCTAATTCTCACATGGCTGTGGCTGTTGCCTTAGAATACAATAGGCGTGCCCAAAGTCCGGCCCAGGGGCCAATCATGGCTCGCTGTCAGAATTCATACGGCCCTGCAGCGTCACTTTTAATGGATTATTTGTGTCCCGCTCAGGCTGTCCAACACAATAAATTATTATATTAATTTAATATTATAATATATAATTATTAATATTGGTTGTATGTAAATATGCATCAGTGTGTGTAACATTATGATAATATATCCAGTATTGATTAAGTTATAGCGTGATATGTCTATGTTTAACACACACTGTTACACAAGTTAATTTTGCGACATGTCACCTTTGACCTCCAGAGATCTAATCAGTCGTAGGTGATAACACCAATTACAAGAATTGTAGAAATCTTCATTATGTATCATTTGGTATCAATCTGAACGTTCTGTGACGTTATATCTTGAGTTATAACCGATAATCTGATTTTGACCTTTTACTTAATTGTGACCTTGACCTTTGACCTTTACTCAAATGGATCATTGCATCTGATGGGAAATTAGCTATGTGGATATGCCCATGTAATTTCATGGTAATATCTGAAGTATTCATTGCCTTATAGTATGATATGTCTCTGTGGACACATGCACTTTCTTTTTTGACCTGATGGTGGCAGCACTACTCTAACTCTATCTGACTTTGCCGTGAACCCTTCTTGCTAATGGCGCCTGTAAATAAAAAAAGAGGAAAATTGACAGTGCGTTCCGCCACTTTCAGAACAGAAGGTAATTACAATATTTTTTAGCTGAAAATCCAGGCGCTTGTGTTTGTCTACATCGTCCAGACACTACTGCCTTGTTTAACGAATTCAACGTCAAAGAGACACTACCAGACAAAGTATGCTAACAAATGACATGCTAACAGGGAGTGAGCGCGAGCCTGTGAGTTAAATTAAACAGTCACCATGGCAACCTAAGAAGTTACATGATAGTTGCCTGTAACTGCTGGTGTTATGTATTTGTACATGTAACACAAAATATTACTTTTGAATGATCTTGTAAAAGACAAGAGCAAGAGTCATATGTTTTAATCTTAAACATGAACAGACTTTGCATTACTGACTGAGTAATAGATGAGTAATGATTCCTCATATAAGTCATGTTTCATATGAACATGGGGTTCAGATTTTTATTAACTCCAGATCCTCCACAGTTTGTTCCATGTTACTGATTCCAGAGGAAAGAAAGGCAGAACTATTTTTTCTTTTATTTGTTTACACCTAGAGTGGCCTAGATTTGGTTACATTGGCATTTTAAACAATTATATTGTAACAATGAAGATAAAACTGTTATAGAACAGTGCATTTATATGGAATTTTTTACTGTTTATAAAATGGCAGATGGGAACACTGGCCCCCCCGGTAATCTCCACATTATCAGATCTGGCTCTTTCTAAAAAAAAAAAGAAAACCTTGGGCACCCCTGTCTTAGAATGACACTTTTGCCAGTGAGAGTAGTGTCTAGTATGATTGACAGGCCATTGTTTTGCAGTTCTTTGACGCTGTGTTTTTGCAGCAGGGCTGGTGGTATTAAGTTTCATACAAGGGGCAGTCAGGGAGCAGCCAGTTCAAGCAATCAGCGAGGTGGCCACCCACATGGCCTCAGGGCCCTCCTAACAGTATGGCGGACAAATATTATGGATAGACGGTGGCCAGTAAAGAGATCTCCATCAGACAGACTTAATTAATTTAGGGCAGCAGGCATGTATGTATATCATAGAAAAAATAAATGCACAAAAGCATATAGGGGAAGTGTTTTTAGGACCAACCTCAGCTGCTGCAAAGGGGCACATGTTAGTCTTTTTTAAAGTGTTGCTGAAATGTTTACATTCATAACAAGATCTCACCAGCAAAGATAATAATACAGGCGTCTTATCAGTGTGATGCCATTTCATCATGTGGCTTCAATCACTTACTTTTGACCCGGCCTCTGTACCAGTAATTTTATCAACCTTCATCTTTCTTTACGAGTGGGTGGTCTTCGTCTTACCAGACCACCTCAGTGTCTCTCTTTGTCTGTCCAACACACCTGTCATTACCCATTCATATCATATCTGAAATCTCACTGATTGATTTTAATGACCTAAATGCTTTTAGATTAGTCTTAATGCACGCTGCGGTGTTATCATGACTTTTAGAAATAATACCATGTCTATTTCCACATCCTTTCGTATGTGTTTCACTATTATTCTCCCTATACCAAATGGATTAAGTTAACCCTTGCTGTGTGTTTGCATTGTGTTCCACAGGAGATGGTGTTGGTTGTGTTCTTTGGCTCAGAGTATGTGGTCCGGCTGTGGTCGGCAGGCTGCCGCAGCAAATATGCAGGCATCAAAGGACGCCTTCGCTTTATCAGGAAGCCCATATCCATCATAGGTGCACCTGGCATTTCCTTTGTTCCTATTTAATACAATGGTTGTCATGATTTTTATCTTGTAAATCAGCTACTTAGATTGAACATTGAAGCAATGTAAGGGTTTTATTTTAATACATTTTTCAGTGAAATTGAACTTATTCTTCATAATCTTTCTTGTTATTTTTGCCTCCCCCCCCCATCCTCACAGATTTAATAGTGGTCATTGCCTCCATCATTGTGCTTGGCGTAGGATCCAACGGTCAAGTGTTTGCCACATCTGCCATCAGGTAATGCGACCACTGTTTTTTTTGGGGGTCTTTTTTATTCACTGCTCATAGCTGGAGTGAAATATAAGCACGTTGTGTGTTGCAGGGGTATACGTTTCCTTCAAATTCTTCGCATGCTGCATGTGGATCGACAGGGAGGAACATGGAGACTCCTGGGATCTGTAGTCTTTATACATCGACAGGTGGGTGACTTTTTCGACGGTCCAGATAAGGGTTAGATATTAAAACTGAAGTATGTGATTCTCTGTCCCGCTGACCTCTGTATGTCCCGCCCTTTCAATCTGCAGCTCATATTTTTTTTGTAGGGTGACTACAGAGCCAGTAGGACTTTCTGGCTGATTTAACCCTTTATAGGGCACTCTTATTGGAAGACATAATACTTTATTACGTGAGTTTCTTTTTATTATGTAGAAAATCAAGGTTAATGAAGTTACCATATTTGGTTTCTATATAAAATTGAATTTTTTTTTTTAAATAAATATGTTTTAAAATACAATACATTATAAGCAACACTGGTCTACAAGTAAAATGCTTCCAGAATAAAACAAATGAAAATTCAAGTCTTAAATGATGTTTAGCTCAAGTTTCTAAGATATTTCTTGGGTCAAAATGTAAAATTCTTAAGTTTTACTCTGAAGGAATATTGGTCTGAGGTCTACTTCAAAACACTGTTTGCACTTTATGATCCATTCACTTTACAGGTTCTTTCTTGTAGAATTTTTTACAAATCTATTGTATACATGTACATAAACCACCATATATGTGGAATAACACACCATCATATATATTAAAAACATGAGTTAACTAACAATTTTGTAGTTTGTTTTCTGATTCACTTTATTAAAGTTTGTAAGATTTAGCACATTTAATGTCTGACGCAGATACTTTCTAAAAAATTTCAAAGCAGTGTTCTTTACTTGAGAATTTCCATAATAAAATTTACTCAGGATTTCTATGTGGAAATAGTTGCCTCTTTTTTTTTTTTAAATGTTTTACATTTTTTTTGTAATTTTTTAGGTCAATTTCACTCCATTTTATTTCAACACAGAACATCACTTTTACTGCAGAACATTAAGCCAACATCAGTGCTGATCCAGACATTTGTTAACACCCACATTCTTCCTCATTCTTTACATTAGTACCATTACTTCGTGGTACCTAACAAAACAGGTACACTCACTGTCTATGACCAAAAATAGTCTTTTCCCCCCGACAAAGGCTTAATAGAAGGTTGTTGCTGTTCTTTACTGCATGTATTACTTTCTGCAAGAAATCCTGTGTGCACATTCAGAAACACATGCACACACGTGAGCACACATTTGGCTTTATAAGGAAAAGATGAGAAGTAGTCGAGGTTGCGTCTACTTTTCCTGTCACTGAATCCAAGTGTGCTTGTTTTTATATTTTCCCCAGGTTGATATATAACGAAGGCAGAGGATGTGATGTTCTTTTCTTAATCCCCCAAAGTAGAACGTGTTCTTTTGTAATAGACAAACCTGACTTTCATGTCTCTTTGATGCACAAGAACAGGACTGATTAGGGAGTCTTGTGTGCAGGGCTTATATAAATAAATGAAGATGAGCCTGATGTGATTTGTTGTCAGATGACTCCTTTATCAAATGACGTGCTCTGTTTAGTGGAATAAACATGCCTTTAGCCATGACTAGAAGTTAATGGAACTGAATAAGGCAAACAGATTTACAAGTATGTTCAATGTTTATGTGTTTTTACAGAACAGATTTCTTTAGCCAGTTCATAACATGGAAGGTACAAAATCTGTTTAGACCGTGAATGCTGCGGTCATAAGAGTGTGTGCCATGGTACATCTGATCATTATTGGTCATTATCACACACTTGTATAAGCTTCAGGGAGTTGAAGTTTTGTTCCTTCATGTTGTGCCTCATGGGACAAAGTATTGTGATCAGGGATGAGAGACCAAGTATTTTTTGATCCCTGTTGAATTATGTCACCATTTCCATATATTGTCTTTCTCAGTTTAACCCATAAAGGTCCAATTAGGTTTGTGTCACTTCCCAAATAATTATTTCCTTAATATTTGCTTATATATCATTAAACTTCTCAAATGATTTATCAACATTTATTATAATATTGTCCTCTATATTTTGTTTCTTCAATAAAAATAAATATTTCTTCAATAAAAATAATTTTTTTTCCCTAAGTATAGGAAAATGTAGTTTCATATATTTAATTCACTGATAATGTCAAGTTCTGTAAAAGCTGAGATTAAAGTTGTCACAAGATCAGAAATGGAGAAAAATTAAGAAAATGTGACTTTTTCTGTAAAATATATCATTAACTGAACATAAGCCAAATGTGTCCATCCACTATCATTGATCCAACTCCATGGGTTTTACTGGTAAATCAATGTTGAAGATGATGATCCACAGTAAATATGCAGCCTCTGAAAGTCTGGATGGGTCACATCTGATGACCATGAAAAGACAGAAAACTGTGTTTTACACCAATTATTGACATTAATTAATTGGATTAGTGGATCAGAAGACATTTATCGGTAGATGATGGTTATGGTTAAACCAGTGGTTGTTTGATTCAGTTTTATGGAATAAAAGATAATTATCCCAGTCAAGGAATTCACAGTTTATTGTAAGAGTGTTGAAAATCTAATTTTGAAAATAATAATAATGTAATAAGGATTACACACCTAAATATCAGAGATGATGCTATCAACTGTCTCTCTGTCTCTGACATTTCTGCAGCTTCAATATGATGAGACTTGTACATGTTTCACCTTGTTTTATTCTTTGTCAACTGACTTTTGAAGACTGGCAAAAGCAGAAGCCATTTTTATATGTATAATGTGATGGGGAATGCCATCTATTTAGCTGTCTAACATGAAATTAGATCTTTTTCTACTATCTTTACAACAAACCACAACTTTCCTGGTTTTCAAAAACTCTATTTAATTGGCCATAAATTATGCCTAAATGCTGGCACAGTTCAAATGACATGGAAGAATCATTACTCTTAACTAATGTGAAAGTTTTTTTTAATGGGTCGAATTTGGACTGTCTATGAGCAAAGAAATGATAGTTTTATACAGAAATCAGCCCAGTGAAATGTTCGGAAAAGACGTCAGTATTCAGGGAAATTTATTGGATATGTAATTTGAGGATTCAGTTTTTGGATCTTATCACAATGAACAATATGGAGGAAGCAGGATTTATAACCTATACTACAGACAGTCGCCAGGAGGAGATCAAGTCTAAAGTGCTCTCATGACGTCTAGCATTAAGACACAAAACTGTCTGAAAGCAAATGTTGACTCAATACAATTATCATTATATCCTTTACACAGAAAAAAAAACAACATTTTAGATGGCGAAGGTGTGATTTGCTGTGGTTCAGGTTACTATATATATATATATATACGTGTGTGTGTGTGTGTGTGGGTGGAGGGGCCAAGTTTGACATAGAAAAGAAAAGAATAAAGCACAGAACTACAAAGATGATGTCTATTAACTGATACCACAGAAGAAGAATTCTGAACCAATACACTAGAGCTGCAAAATATATGGTTTGAGCATCGACATCGCAATGTACGTGTGTGCAATAGTCACATCACAGGTCTTGCAATGTAGGAGGGAAATTAACTCAATGTGTTCTTATCTAATTTTAAGGGTCTGTGACACACACTGCAGCCAACAATCCACCAATCACAATCATTCTTAATCAATTTGGATTAAGTCAATGGTAACAACTTTGAAAAATGAGCAACAAACAGGAGAAAATCACTGTTGACTGAAGACTTGGTGATGAAAAGAAAAGTTTGAGCATTTATGTCCTCCTGATTTAAAAATTTTTTTTTTTCATATCGCAACATATATCGCGGGGTTAAAAAAAAAAAAAAAAATCGCAATGTTAGTTTTTTACAATATCATGCAGCCCTACAATGCACTCAAATCTCTTTTATCTTGTTTTCCAGGAACTGATCACCACCTTGTATATCGGCTTTCTGGGTCTAATCTTTTCCTCCTACTTTGTCTACTTGGCGGAGAAAGATGCTGTGGACGAGGAGGGAAAGACAGGCTTCTCTAGCTACGCTGATGCTCTCTGGTGGGGCGTGGTAAGGCCACAAAATTCAACAGAATTATCCAAAATACCACCTGCAGTCATGTACAGAACATTTTCACACGTTTTACAACTGGGATTTTTAAGTCCTTTTTCAATACCCTGGCCTAGCGTACATTCTTTAAACACTGCAACACATGAACGAGTTATCAGTACAATGAACCTTCAAGTGGAGTCTCATCTGGAAAACAGAGGTGGCCGGCCGCCCTGGTTAGACCAGTTATCAACCAGCTTTTGTTTTTATTCTTCTCATTGGTTATTCACGGAGCTTGCATGTGTTGCTGTAACACTTGACACACAGTGGAGGCAGGTGTGTTGATGTTTTTTCATGTGCAGAGCTGGTTTTAGCCTTTTTTCCCTCTGTGAGGAGGCTCAGGTTTCCACAGCAGTTAATTAAACATTTGAATTGAAAGCGCAGAGTAATGAGAAACCTATGTCAGCCTTGTGCAGAGGATCAGCATGCCACAAAGAAACGGTAATAAACCATTCACCTCTGGGTTCTTTGGCTCAAAGAACTTTTAGAGCACCAATATAAAGTGTCAGTTCCTTTAATTAAAACTTTAATTGTGGGATTACTACCTTTATGTAACAAGGGTTATAAGGGTCATGGAGCTCTTCATGCCCTATAGAAAGATGACCAGAAGCTGTTATTTGTCTTCAGTCACAGAAAAAGAAACTTGGTTGGGGATTTGATTATTTATTTATTTATTTAGAACGTGCAAAGACACAAATCAAATGATAACAAGGCAAAATAAGATTGAAATCAGGCATGTCCAAACTATTCCACCAAGGGCTGGTGTGGCTGCAGGTTTTTGTTCCAACTAACCAAGAGTACACACTTTGAACAATGGACTGTGAAGACTGAGATCAGTTGATTAATTGAGTCCAGTCTGGTGTTCTGCTGCTCGGTTTGGAATAAAAACTTTCAGTCACACTGGCCCTTTGTGGAATAGTTTGGACATGCCTGATTTAAATGAACAGAAACTATCTCCAAGTACATGCAAGACAGAATATTGCATGGTTGAAAAGGAGTAGGAAAAAGTAGAAAGTGAATGCACTTTTTTTTTTTTTTTTTTTTTTTTAAACTGTTAACTTGAAAGTCATGATGTGTTGTTCATATACTTGGACGTGTTTGTGTGTGTGGGGGATACAAGTGTGTATTCATCCTTTTGGTGAGATTTTCCACAGTTGGATGTGCAGGTGCAGGGCACAGCTGGAGGACATGCCAGTGCTATGCTTCATATCCCCTTCTCTCATTTTTCAGATGTCTCACTCTCATGTAAACAACACTCTGTCTTTTCTTGCAGTGTAGTAACACACATGCTCACAACTTGTCTTTTGAAAGCGGGCTGTGACCTTTGTGTCGACATGAAGAGGCGTCTGCCATACACTCGGACTATAACTCTGCAATTTGAATGAAAGGGCTGTTTTTGAGGAGACCATTCCACTCTGATGGTCAGGAGGACATTGTTTAGTCATCGGATTTGTGGATGAAGGATTAAATCCGTGGCTACACCACCCACTCCCAACATACACCCACCCACCCTCCCTGGCTCTGATTCTTCTTTTCTACTCCCAAAGCCCTTTTAAGTATCTCACCTTACATCGGCCGCTTTGTGTTAGCGCACAGCGGCGGCTCACGCAGCGATATCCCATAGACACCCTCTGTAAGCCAAGTGTGTTCTGAATGTGTCAGAATTGGCACGCCTTTCAGAGTTGTAGATGTACATGCAAATGCAAGAGGTATTTGTTTCCTCCTCTCACCCCAGAAAATTCCTACACTCACTGAGGATTAGTGGTTAGGAAGCTTATTTCCTTTGAGGAGAGCAGAGCCTTGAATGCCCCGAGCATGGCTGACAGTTGTGGATCAGAGCCAGAAAGTTGATAACTAAGTTATAGTTACTGTAAGTTCTGTCACTGTCTGCTGTGATAAAGCTTGATTTTCACTACGTAGCCCTTTAACCTCTTAGAAATGTTATGTCAATGCCTGTTTCAGTGTCATAAATGTTGCTGTGAGTATGCGCTTGTGTTCCTTTTCTTCTGTGGTTTTGCTTTACTATGTGTCTTAGGTCAAAACAGGGTGGAATGACAGAAAAAGACAAAGAGAGGAATTGAAATTTTACAGGTTTTTAACTGAAAACAACATAGTACTTCAGTAAGAGATTTAGGATGTTGATCATGAACTGTGAACTGGAACATACTGAACAATAGGTATTTTATTTTTGTCCCAGTAGTTTTTCTTTTGAGTCTGTTTTTAGTTTTGTTTGCTTTTTTTTAAGCAGATACATGGTAAACACAAACAAAAACCACAATGTAAAAGTGCAAAAATCTAAAATAAAAAAAAATCCTAACTGTCTATTTTTTTATAGTGAGTTGGTGTCACTCACTGCTCTGTTTTGCTTCCAATTATACACATAATTCAGATGTCTATTCAAATTTTTTAGGAATAATTGAAGGGTCGAGGGGGTTTTCTTTACAAAGAGAATTGTGTTTATTGTGTTTATTTATTAACATATTGTAGCTTTAACTCTTCTGAACCAATGCCAGTCCTCATAAGTAAATATAACCACGATTATTTCCTCTGTTATAGGTGACTGTCACCACAATTGGCTATGGAGACAAGATTCCTCAGACGTGGATAGGCAAAGCCATCGCCTCTTGCTTCAGTGTCTTTGCTATTTCCTTCTTTGCTCTGCCTGCTGTAAATATACTTTAAGTTGTGAATTATGAAAACATCACATTTTCATTTATGGTTAATCTCAGTAAGGCTTGTCCTTTTATGTTTAAGTCTGTGTACTTTAGAACCAGACGCAGCTGAATGCATGTTGTTCTCTCAGGGTATCTTGGGCTCAGGGTTTGCATTGAAGGTCCAGCAGAAACAAAGACAGAAACACTTCAACAGGCAGATTCCTGCTGCAGCCTCTCTAATCCAGGTATTACATCAGCCACTGTCTTCAAATTTCACATGAAATATTAAACTGAAGCGTGTCGAGATAGTATACACTGTAGATTTTGCAGTGTTAATTTGGAGACAATGGGACCAAATACACTCTAGAAGAAGTTAAATAAACTCTCTAAGTGTTGATTTAACACTGTAAAATTTACTGTGTAGTGACTGAAATAGTGACAAGCCAATTCAGAATCACAGTACTTTATTAATCCCAGGATGAAACTATTGGGTGTTATAGTCATTCCATTCAAGTATAATAAAACGTTGCAGGAAGGAAATGATCAATACAACAGAAAAAGACAAATGTACAAATACATATATAAAGGTAGTTCACATACTGTACGTGTGAACTAATTATTAGTGTTGGTAAACAAAAAGCATGCATTACCTGTACTTGGCTGAAATGCATGACCAGCAATGTTCAGAGTCATTCTGCACTAGCACATGGGTTAATTACAATCAAATTTTTCATGAGATTAATCATAATGTATTAATCCACATTAAGGCATTAATTTTGACCGCCCTACTAAAATATACATATAACATTCTAATAAGATACAAAATTATAACAGCAATTTGTACAATTTGGATGAGACAATATCTCATCAAAATGATCATTAAAAAAATATACATATTAGTATGTAAACATATTGTGTGCCATTGTAATTACTAGTGCAGAACCCGTAGAAGATGTGAGATTGTTTGCTACTAATGTGTTGTGGAAGTGGGTGCAGAAAGAAAGACTACAGTAATTTGTTGGGGCTGTTTTGGAAATGTGTGCTCATTAGCCTATTATTATTAACCTATTATTATTAAGCTAGCACCACATCTCATGTCACCAGCTGAGGAATTCACATACATTGTCATGTTCCAGTATCTGCACAGTAGCTGGTCTGAAGATTTAGCTCTTGGGTCTGTCACTTCCAAGTGTGATATTAGCACAGTGCTAGGCTAGTGCTATTAGCGCAGTGCTCGGCATTTAGCTCTTCACAGAGGCTTTAGTAAACACTGTGTTACCAGGTGCTTCATTAAATTAGACATATTCCACCCTTTACATGTAAATGTCTTTAACACCTGTAGCATATGGAAGCTTCTAAAAGTTCTTGTGAACTGTAACCACACAGTCCACCTTGTTGCTGTCTGCACTGCTGTGCTGAGTTGCTGCATGTGCACACACCGCCACATGTGCGCGTTTCTGTTTAACAGTGGAGAGAGGGCGTAATGAAACAACAGCTGTATGTGTTTGGTACTGAAATATTAATCTCTCTCTCTCTCGCTCGCTTTCTGTGTGTGAGCGAGAATGACCGAATTGCATTGGGGGGAAAAAAAAAGCTGCTTCATTCTGTGGCACCACAAATTACTGTATGTATGGGAAACATGGCGCAGCTGTAACCAAATCAGGGAGTGGTCCTTGGCAAAACTCAGAGTGGCAAAGTTAGAAAAAGCAATGAAATTAGTTTAATATATTTGTTGGTGTATGTCGTAATGGTGTGAAACTTTGCACTGCAATCCACCATAGTACTGGAAAGTCACAGTCCAAATGTCAGGTCATTTGGTGGAGTTGTGCAGGTATTAGGTGTTCCACAGACAAACAGGAACACTATGGAGATTTGCTGAATTATAGATAGATGTTGTTATAAGGTTGAGTTACACAGTTTGGCCACAGGACGGAAGAGTCATGACCTTTCACCAAAAATAAGCAATCACATTTGGTACAAGGCTTGAAAAAAAAAAAGGTTAGACAAGATCAGAATTGGAGTAGAAGTGTGAAGAATTGCATTTTTAAAATGTATTTACATTTTATATGGAGCAATCAGGCTTTCTATTATGACTGTCTTTGATTTAATAAACTAAAGTGATCAATAGGTATTTCCCACTGGCCAACTGGTCCAGTCCACACAGGTGACAGCTCAAAAGGGAATAATTTGAACTTGGATTGAGCAACGATGAATCCAATAGACCAGGTGAAGGCACAAACCAAACAGTTCAGACAGGCAAATGAGGTACAGACAGGAGCCAAGCAGAATTCGGGTCCAGGGTCCAAGACAGATAAACAGACAGACAGACTAGGAAAATGTTGGTAAGCAGTGTTGTACCTGAACGCGTTCATTGAACGATCGTTCATGAACTATATCATATTTTTGACGAACGTGAACGACTCGTTCACTTTTGCCAAATGAACGGGAAGTTGTGAACGCGGTTATTCTGGCATTTATTGAACTGCACTCTTATGTAGTTCACATTTCGTTCATATCACGTTGTAATTATTGAGTCCTATAAGGAATAAAATGGGATCAAAACACAGCATTATCATAGATGTCATTTTTGTATTATTCAGCGGGGGGGGGGGGGGGGGGGGGGGGGGGGGGCAAGAGCAAGAGAGAGAGAGAGAGAGAGAGAGTTTTTGGGAGTGGAGAAAAAGAGTTAAATGTACAGAGTGTGACTGGCGACCGGAGCAGGTGTTGTCCCGTTCTTGGAAATAAACATTGAAAACGAAGCTCACTGAAACCGCTCCTTGTGTTCTAAGAACCTGCAGAGGGAAGTTAACCCCGGGGTAAGGTACTTACTTACGCCCTGGAGGGGCAGCATTTTCCTCTGATATTCTGACTACAGGATAACGTCAGAAACGGTTAATAATACGTTTACAATAATAACACAAAAAAGAACGAAAAAAAGAACGAAAAAGTTCATTTTGGGATCCATGAACTTCTAGTTCATAATTTGGAAGAATGAACGATGAACTGAACTAATTCATATTTAGTAACTTGAACTGAACTTTGAACTAGTTCCTAAACAAAGTGAACTTTCCCAACACTGTTGGTAAGGTACTCACAAGTGAAACAGACAAAGTGACAACAAACATGATGACATACAGGGTTTAAAGGGAACATATCATGCCCATTTTCCACAAGTGAACACAGTTCTCTGGTGCCTCAGTGATCTATCTGTCACATGCTTTGGTCAAAATATCACATTGATGAAGAGATACAGCAGCCTCTTCAACCTAGAGAAACTGCCCTTTTGAAAACACTTGGTTTTAGTGCCTCATACTTTCATGCAAATGAGCCACATCTGACTCTACCCCTCTCTCCTGCATTCTACCGAAAGAAATGGAACCTGAAAAAATTGAGGCAGAGAAAAAGAGATAATGAAATACAATCAGTTGGAGAGGATCAAAGTGAACCGAGTGCTGAGTTTTACAGCCCCCGATGCCTTTAGGTCCTGGTCCATTAAGAGCCCTGGTGCACGTTCAGATGAGCCATATCACCATGGTTACGGTGCCACCCATGGACCAACCTGTTCGATCAACCCGGGTCACACCAATCGCGGACCCAGATGCACGCACAGCGACCAGGGCTCAGACCCTGATGCACCGGACGACTGATAGAGAATAATGGCAGATCTGTGAGTCTGAGCAGGGGTGTCTGTGAGTGTAGGTGTGTTTAGCTGCGCTGGTGGGGGATCAAATGAATCTATACATGTAATATACGAAGCACAGAAAATCCAAAACGGAGCATTTTCATCCCCCTCCATCCTCCTTTTGTATAATTTAGGGTTCTCCTCACACACAAACAGCACGTATTTGTATTGGAAAAACATTAAAAAGTGCATTTTGCATGATAAGGCCCCTTTAAATAATGAGGGAGAAACAAGATACAGGTGTGACGAGCAGGTGAAACAATCAGGGAGAACAGGAAGTAAAGACAGCACACATGACACAGGGGGGACTTTAAAAAATAAAACAGGAAATGACAGACAAAGCATAAAAAGAAGAAACAGACTGGAGACAAATGTGACATCAGTGAAATTTGCCAAGTATCGTTCCTGTCTCCAAGCCCACACGCTCCCTTCTGCACATCCTCTGCCCAGGTCAAATGTGGATGTTCAGCAGAAAAGCATCCAGGACATAACATGTTGAAACGGTCAATAACTTTGTTTTTTTTCCCCCTCATAATCAATAAACAAAAGTAAAAAACCAAAACATTTGCATCTGTTTGTCTGATGCAGCCACATCTTTTGAAACACACACAGAAAAAAATCTGTAAAAATGTCATCATATGGAAAACTGTAAAATTTTAAGAATGTGTGAAACATTTTTAACCACTACTGTATAATGCAAAGGTTGCTTGAAATGACTGTTGATCAAAGAAAATTTACATATATTACATACATACATACATTACATATAATATTCACTCTGTGTCTTCATCCTCAGACGCTCTGGAGGTGCTATGCAGCAGAGAAACCAAATGGCTGTGCAGTGACATGGAAAATGTATGTCCTGACTCCAGAAGCTGTCAGCACGGTGGACTCGGACAACGCCAATCTGAACATCAGGAAGCTGAACATATCGGTATGCAAGTGTTAAAGTTTGGGACTGAAATTTGCTTATAATAATAATAATGAATTGCATTTCTAAAGTGCTTTTCAAGGCACCTAAAGTTCTTTATGTTGTTGATCCATTATTCATTCACTCACACATGCTCGCTCTGGTGGTGGTAATGTACATTTGTAGCCACAGTTGCCCTGGGGCAGACTGACAGAAGCACGGCTGTCAATTGCTGAACATTCATACATGTTCATACACCAGTGTGAGTGGCACTGTAGGCAAGGAGGGGGGCGTGTCTTGCCCAAGGACACAATGGACTAACTAGGACAGAGTGGGATTCGAATCGTCAACCCTTTGGTTAATGGACAACCCCGCATTTGGACTCAGTTTTTTGTGCTTTAACTACACTCAACAAACATATAAACGCAACACTTTTGTTTTTGCTCCCATTTTTCACGAGATGGACTTAAGGATCTAAAATTCATTCCAGATACACAATATTACCATTTCTCTCAAACATTGTTCACAAATCTGTCTAAATGTGTGATAGTGAGCACTTCTGCTTTGCTGAGATAATCCATCCCACCTCACAGGTGTGCCACATCAAGATGCTGATCTGACATCATGATTAGTGCACAGGTGTGCCTTATACTGCCCACAGCAAAATGCCACAGATGTCACAAGCATTGAGGGAGCGTGCAATTGGCATGCTGACAGCAGGAATGTCAACCAGATCTGTTGCTCGTGCATTGAATGTTCATTTCTCCACCATAAGCCGTCTCCAAAGGCGTTTCAGGGAATATGGCAGTACATCCAACCGGCCTCACAACCGCAGACCACGTGTGACCACACCAGCCCAGGACCTCCACATCCAGCAGGTTCACCTCCAAGATCGTCTGAGACCAGCCACTCAGACAGCTGATGAAACAATTGGTTTGCATAACCAAACAATTTCTGCACAAACTGTGCAGCTCAACTGCATGCTCGTTGTCCTCATCGGGGTCTTAACCTGACTCCAGATCGTCGCTGTAACAGACTTGAGTGGGCAAATGCTCACATTCGATGGCGTCTGGCACGTTGGAAAGGTGTTCTCTTCACGGATGAATCTCGGTTTACATTGTTCAGGGCAGATGACAGACAGCGTGTGTGGCATGGTGTGGGTGAGCGCTTTGCTGATGTCAATGTTGTGGATCGAGTGGCCCATGGTGGTGGTGGGGTTATGGTATGGGCAGGCATCTGTTATGGACGAAGAACACAGGTGCATTTTATCGATGGCATTTTGAATGCACAGAGATACCGTGATGAGATCCTGAGGCCCATTGTTGTCCCATACATCCATGAACCTCACCTCATGTTTCAGCAAGATAACGCACGGCCCCATGTTGCAAGGATCTGTACACAATTCTTGGAAGCTGAAAATGTCCCAGTTCTTGCATGGCCAGCATACTCACCGGACATGTCACCCATTGAGCATGTTTGGGATGTGCTTGACCGGCGTATTCGACAGCGTGTACCAGTTCCCACCATTATCCAGCAACTTCGTACAGCCATTGAAGAGGAGTGGACCAACATTCCACAGGACACAATTGACAATCTGATAAACTCTATGCAAAGAAGATGTGTTGCACTGCATGAGGCAAATGGTGGTCAGACCCCCAATAAAGCAAAAAAAATGCACATTTCAGAGTGGCCTTTTATTGTGGACAGTCTAAGGTACACCTATGCACTAATCATGATGTCAGATCAGCATCTTGATGTGGCACACCTGTGAGGTGGGATGGATTATCTCAGCAAAGCAGAAGTGCTCACTATCACACATTTAGACAGATTTGTGAACAATGTTTGAGAGAAATGGTAATATTGTGTATCTGGAATGAATTTTAGATCTTTAAGTCCATCTCATGAAAAATGGGAGCAAAAACAAAAGTGTTGCGTTTATATTTTTGTTGAGTGTAGAAACCACTTGACAACATTAAAATATTAAATAAGTATATTTTCATTCATAATCTATTGAGACTATTTCTCTATATATAAAGCCTCAACAACAAACACTATAAAAAATTACTGTAGAATTAACAGTAAAAAGTCGTCCAATGACCAAAGAGTTGCTAGCTCTGACTGTTCACATGTGCAAAACTCTGTAGACACTGAACTCAAAATGTCTTCCAGTTTGTTTAGTCCTGGTGGATTTAGAAAACACCGTGGACACCTGCAGGTCTATGTAAGGGACAGTCTGTTTTGTTTAAATTCATGCTAAATGTTAAATATTAAATCTACATGTTTAAGATGTTAAATCTACATGTTTAAGATGTTAAATCTACATGTTTAAGATGTTAAATCTACATGTTTAAAATTTTAAAACTACATATTTAAAATCTTAAATCTGCACGTTTCTCTGTAAATAAGAGTAGTTTGCTATGTTTTTTTTTTGCAGGATTGTTCTAGCAACCACAGTTGCCAGGTTTTTTTTTTTTTTCTTTTTTTCCCCATAAAACAACAGTATTTTCTTTTCTCTTTCTGTCTTACAATGTAGGTTAAACATCTTGTTTACATTCAGAGTGACATTTTCAATTTGTGGTATCATATATAGGAATAAAAGACCCTTCATCGTCAGACTTAAAGTAATCCTTTAAACCTGGAGGTGTAGAACACGAAGAAAGAAAAAAGAGCATTGTCATAAAAACCCGAGGCAGGATTTGCATACGTCTGGCCCACACAGCGCAGTTCACCTTTCACAACAATATTAACTATGTTTCGCCAAAGCCATACAGCATAAAAGGGCACAATAAGTTCCCACAAACATACACACGTGGAAGGACTCACAAACGTAACACAAAACTCACACATAGCTGCACACAGAAAGCCCTCCACCCCACCGTTGACTCCACCAGGATGACTCGAGGCCTTTGTCTCGACCGGACAAAGACTCAGTCAGTTGAGATGATGTCACCGCTGCCTTTCTCATGGGAGTAAACCTTTGTCTAGTAGAACAACAACAAAAAAATCTTTGTGTAGCATTGAACCCACATGTATTGGGGAGAATGAAGGCTGTTTCCGCTCTTTTCTGTTCCAGCATGTGACTTTCTCCACTAACTTTCCTTTCTCACTCTTTTTTTTTTTCCTCATTCTTCTCTTTTCAGATGTTTTTATTTTAGCCCCTTCCATTCCTCCTCCACATGCTCCGTGTCCTTTTTTTTTTCCACGATATTTTGTCTGGCTTTTCTATCTTTCTTCTTACCCCCCAGAGCATTTGTTTGACTTTGTTGATCCTTTTCTCGTCGCTTCCAGCTTTTATCGTCTTCTTCTCTATCCAAGTCTTTCACACTTTCTTCGTGTCCTTCCATCTGAAGCCGCTCCCTTTTTTTTTTCTCTTATTAAACCCACTTCCAACCCTTCACCCTGTCTTAATGAGTTAATCAAATGTTGGATATTTGGAATTAAATGCTATGAAATCTGATCTACCAAACCCAATTAACCCAAAAACTCCCAGTGCTACTTTTGTGCCAGTTCCCAAATTGATTTTTCTCCATATTTAACATTACTTAAGTTATTAATCACCATTTATTGTAATATTATCTTCTTTATTTTCAGTGAAAATTAAGTATTTCACTATATTTAATTTACTAAAGTAGATAAAAGTTGAGGGTTATTATATCAGAAACAGAAAACTGAAGAAAAAACATTTTACAATCATTATTTACATGTATTCATAGTATTATGTATATTGTATATGTATACTATGTAGTATTATTAGCATGTATTGATTGATTAGTGGATCAAAAGGTATTAAACATTTTATTTTTCATCATAGGTGAGAAGTACTTTGTTACTGTACTTAAGAACATTTTTAAAATGTCTGTTTATTTTTCTGGCAACTTTTTTACTTTTCCTCCCTACATTTTTGCATAAACATCTATACCTCTTACTTCTTAGAACAGACTCATTACTTTTTCAAAATAAATGTATGTGACGGAATGGAAAACATGTTGCTTCAGGGGGAAAAATCTGTGGAGGACAGGGTCCACTTTCTCCAGACTTTCTTACCTCCTTACCCACTACCTGCCTGCATGTTTAATTTTTTATAATTTTTATCCCCTCATGTTTTTATGTCTTACCTGTCATGGAAACCTTTATGATTTTGCCTTGTTAAAGGAGTCATTCCATCATTATTTCATTAATATTGCTGTGTTCTCCATTGATATTGAATGCATTGTGCGTTGGTTCTGTTTAAAAACAAACAAACAAACAAACAAACTCCAGGTTGCTTTGTTTCAAGCTGTTTTTGGATGGTAGATAAATGACTCGAGGTCGAACAACAGAGTTTTCTGGTCCTTCCTCATACATATCCATGACGCGGTAATGAGGCGTCTCTGATTGGCTCAGGGAATGAATGAAGATGCACTCCCCAATCCCGTCTCACTCTTGTGTGTGTTTACTATCTGAGAGTAGCATCCAGCTAGGTTTCGCTTGTTTTGAAAACTTGCAGAAACAAATCGACGCTTTATTTCCACAGAGAGCACATGAATGAGTTTGATCCGCCATTTTTTCCAAGTTTTTGCAGCAACTACCGTGGCACTGTTTTCTCTTCTAGATGCTAATGCTAATGCTACTTCAGATTCACTACAATGGGAGGGACGGGCTGGGGGGACTGCTATCTGGATTCCATGGGTGGGCTTAATCCCATGTGGGTGACGCCAACATCCACATTACGTAATGTGGATGTTGGCGTCACCCACATGAGGCTTTTTCTGAGTTGCTCGTTCCTCTGTGTTGTTTTCTATGAATATTAAATACAGCCAATGGAGGTGACAAACCACCTTCAAATTGTTGTTGTCAAATCATTGTTTCATTCATGGTAAAAAAAAATGCAGTTTTACTTTTGTACTTTATTACAACTCAGAAGTTGTACTTTTTAAAAAACTTTTATTTAAGTAAAGGAGTTGTACTTATACTTAAGTACAGAATGTCAGTACTTTTACCAAATCTGATTTTCAGTGGTGGCTTTATGGTTTAGAAGTACTCACAAAATAGAAGAAAGATGAGCAACAACTCAGGAAGTCGTTGTTTTGTTTTAGCAGGACACGATGAGCAGCACTGTGATGTCATGGGTTCACTTTTGTTTCAGAACAAAAGTGAAAATTGGGTATTTCTGGTATTTTCCTATTGTTGATTTGTTGATCATGTCAATATTCATGAAAGATATCAGTAACTGAGCATAAACTATGTGTTTCCATCCACTGTCATTTTTTATGGTGAATCAATGTTGTAGAAGATGACGGTGTTTCCACAGGAACTACACCCAAATGAGTCATATCTGATGAGCATGAACTGAATGATGAAGTGTATTTTCCACAAATTATTTACATGTATTAATAGATTAATGGATAAACTGGTATTAAACAGTTTAGATCAGCAGATGTTTCTGGTCACTATTGGCTGTTTAAGTCTTTATGGATTAATGCATATTCTATATATATAGATCATCTATAGATCTGTTGCTGTAACAGTAGCAGAAAATGACCTTTTCCCAATTTTGTTTTATACTGTAGAAAATCTTTTTATTTTGTTAACTACTAATTGTTTCCCTCCAGGCAAGATAGGTATTTACTAATGATCTTAACAGTCATTTTTTGTCAGTGTTTTTCCATCAAGTTGACTTTACTTATCTAGACAAAATCCCATTTGAGTTTGAGATCTTATTTACAAGAGCAGCACACGCCATACCATAATGAAAAACAGATCAGATGAGTACAGTCAAATGCCAAACACTACAGAGGATTCAATGACTGTAGTGCAAATCCATCTGTATTATAATGACACAGAAATATTTCACACTATATTTCACAGACAAAAATATTGGAACACATCACACTTACAGCTCGGTGGACTGTCAATAATTATCACAATACATGGCAAATCTATGGTTTTATTTTTGTTTAAAGGATGATTTGAGAGATGTGGTAATGTGTGGTAAGATGTAGTAAGTTGGGATATCAAATGAGTATTTATAATCAGAACATGACAGATATAAATAAAAATGTTCTATAATATAGATTTGTAAAGGTAGGACATGTAAATCAATTATATTGATAACAAAAAAAAAGGTTTGGTCAAGATTGGTCCTGATTCGACATTCCAAGAAGGACACTGACCCCAAGTAGACCACCAATGTAGTGCAGTAGTGGATCAAGGACATGATCCAATCAAAGTCCTGAGATAAACCATGTAGAGAATGTGTGGAGGAGCTTTACTAGCAGAGTGATGGTAGGTGAACATCCAAATGGACCCAGCTGGACGCTTTGGTTCAGGAAGACTGGACCAGAACCCCATAGGAGACACAAGACAGACTGTGGACACTTAGAGGAACCATTATCCAGAACAAAAACTACTCTATTGACTATTGGGGCGGCTGTGGCTCAGTTGGTAGAGTGGGTCCACCAATGACCGAAAGGTTGAATGTGAGGATAATGTAAAGCGCTTTGAGCACCATGAAGGTGGAAAAGCGCTATATAAGTGCAGACCATTTAGCATTTATTAGAGAAGTCATTCCATGGTTATTTCATTAATATTACTGTGTTCTCCATTGTTTTTGGATACATTGTGTGTTGGTTCTATTTCAAAAATGTCCGGATTGCTTTGTTTCCAGCTGTTTTTGCAAAATGACTTGAGGTGCCTCTGATTGGTTCAGAATGCATGAAGGAACATCCCCCGCTCTCTCTCTTGCTCTCTGTGTGTGTTTACATTTACCAGAGTAGCATCCAGCTAGATTTTGTGCTGTTGCTTGTTCTGAAAACGTGCAGGGAAAAAGGCTTTATTTCCACAGAGAGCACATGAACCAGTTTGATCCACCATTTTTTTCAAGTGTGTGCAGCAGCTACTGTGCCACCGTATTCTCTTATAGATGCTAATGCTAATGCTACTTCAGATTCACTGCCAGGCACGGGTTTAACCCCATGTGGGTGACACTAAAGTCCATCTGATGTCAGATGGACCGGCTTTTTCTTGGTCCCTTGTTACTCTTGTTGTTTTCTGTGAATGCGGTATGCTGCCAGTGGAGGTGACAAACCACTGTCAAAGGCAGCATGTGTTGGTAAGTCGAGGTGACCCATCAGATTCTAAAATCCACTTTGGAAATCCACTAATTAAATACTCCTGAAATATATTTTTTCCCCAAATATAATTTGTTGTTTTTCCTTCACTTGTGTTTCACATACAGGTCAGAAAGAAACTGGATAAAACTCCTTTTTTTTATGATATCACAAAAAATTACAAGGGTATGAATAATTATCTTAGTCTCCCAGTAGAACTGACTTAATAAACAATGTTTTAATTTAAGTATACGTTAATAAGCATCTAAATTTAAAGTTCCGGAACCTTGTATTTTTTATTTTTTTAACTTTTATCAACTTAAAATAATTGATTGCCTTAAATGTTTTGAATTCTGCTAACTTATTCAGGTTTATAATGTTCTGTGTGGAGTTTGCATGTTCTCCCTGCGTCTGCGTGGGTTCTCTCTGAGTTCTCTAGCTGCCTTCCACCATCCAAAGACATGCACTGATAGGTTCATATCTAAAATTGCCCATAGGATGTGAATGTGAGACTGATGTTCAAGTCTGTGATGAAGTGGTGACGTTTCCATGGTGTACCCTGTCTTTGCCCGTTGTAGCTGGGATCCCCCCTGTGACCCTAGTGAGGATAAAGCGGGTTCAGAAGATGAGATGAGATTTGTCATTATCTTTTTGCTTCCTGCTAGCAATGAAAGACCTGAATTCAAAGTGGTTTTTGTGCATGTCGTGTAGACATTGAATGTCCTTCAACGTCACTGATGTCCATAATGCAAATATAAATTCATATAATGTCATCGGAATGGTTAATAGTTGTTTTCAGTCTTTATGTACTGTGATCTCCTTCTCCAAATTAGCGTCTCTATGAAATCCTATGTATATATTATTTGCTATTTTCTTTTCCTCTCAGAAAAAGGGGAACAAGAGGAGGTTAAAGTCACGAGGGAATGGCTCCATGGGAGTTCCCACAGAGAGGGCTTTGTCGATCCCCCAGATCACCTACGATCACATCGATGACTCTGGGGAGAAGAAAGACGTGTCGTACTACCTGGAGGAGCCAAGAGGGAGTGTTGACGGTAAAGTCAAAGTCAAAGTCAGTTTTATTGTCAATTCTTCACATGTGCTTGACATACAAAGGTATCGAAATTACATTTGTCACTCTCCTATGTACTTACGTAAAGTGCAGATGCGTAACAGACAAAAATCCTAGCTAGGTTGGTGGGAAAAAAAACCAAATAAATAAATAAATATAGTGCAGTGGCTTAAGGCTACCTTTCCAAATGCTGCTAAACTAACCAGGTATAACGAGACAGGGCATTATGTACAGAGTCGACTACTGTCATGAACAGGACAAGACAACAGTGTTGGAACTGAGTGCATTTGAGGTAGTAGTTGTGAGGTAGTACAAATTTAAATATGGGTAAACTGTTAGCAGCGGGTGTGTGCAAATAGCTTATGCATAGTGTCCCAGATTTAGTTTTTTTAGTTTAGTTTTTTGGGGGTTTTTTTGGGGTGGGGGTCCTGTGGTTCCAAGCCTCCTCCTGTTAGCCCGGTGTTCTGGTTGGGGTGAGGAGTGTGTGTGTGTGTGTTCAGCAGCCTCAATCAAGCATGTACTATAATTCTAATGTAGAGTGATACTGTCCAAAGTAATATCAAATGTGTCATCCAACACACCCTGGTAAGGTGTTTTTCCATAGAAAACTAGTTCTAACTCTTAATAACTGACTTTCTTTGAACACCTTGGACCAGAAGGGGAAGATCAAACATAAAAGCACCGACGCTTGACCCCACTGACTTCATTTTGGATTCTTATTAGAAAAACTTTTATACATATCCTCACACCTACAGGCGCCAAGACCTGTTTGAGCACGTTTTTGCATTTCTTTGAATATTGTGAAGTTATCTTTGACCCCGTTCATGTAGTTTGAAGCCAGCTGGCAGTGGAGGCTTACCAAAGAAGTGAACGTTCTCTTCATTTAAGTACCATTTTCTCTGATGAATAATGTGTATTGAGGGCTGTGAAATGATGTCATTCTGCCTTAAACGCTTTGAAAGTGTATTATTTCAGTAAAAATTAGATTTGGTTTCACATTCAAGGGATCAAAATAACCCAAACAGGTCTATGATGAATAACATTATAGCCGGTGGTTGCATTGGAAATATTAGATACCTTCTTTTGTGTTGATTGTTAGTTTTAGCCATATTTTGAAGAACTGTGTAAATAGTGTAGGTAAATACAGAATAAAATCCTCTTTGTAAGTTATGATGTGATGGATAAACTGCAGGATCACTCAGTTTATGGGACTTTCACACACAACAGGATTTGTACCCTGCTCCCTGATGGGAATTGTGGTTGATAAAGCAAAACAGGCGGAGTTTTTAGAATTTCTAGCAGGACTACTTCATTATGTTTTCTCTAATAATAAAATATTTTCTCCAAAAACCTCTAACCTCCACTAAAAAACTTTTAATTGGTCTGCAGAGTTATTCAAGGCTATACATACAAGGGCATTAACGACTTCAGTTTTTTTCAAGTCGACTTATCCATCATTAAAGTCGGAGTCAAGTCGAATTGTCGTGATGATGTCATCACATTGTCAGCTTAGGCAAAAAACAAAACAAAAACATGGACACACGTTTGTCCAGCAATGAGCAACTTGTATTAAAGTTCACTGCAACGTAACAACGTCCACTGACAAGACACAAGCATCAACATTTTAACCCCAACAAAACAAAGGCTAACGTTAGCAAAGAGTTTTCTGTTAAATTTAACTGAACATCAGTAGGGTGAACATGTCCACATTTTGTCTGGACCAATGGCTCTAAAACCAGACTTTCCAGACGTCTGTCACACGTCCTCACTTTTCATATTAAGTGCAAAACGTTAAGTCAGCAGCCGACACCACACTGTCCACATCATGTTTGGAAAAAAGGAGTGCGTTGTCTGCACTGCTGCTTATATCAGGTTAGCTAGCGCATGCTGCTTATATCAGGTTAGCTAGCGCATGCTGCTTATATCACGCAGATTAGCTAGCGAATGCCTCTTCAGATGGCCATGCGTTTTTTGTTTTTTTTTTCATCTAAGGTGAAGTAAAAGAGAGTGACAGACACACATCGCATGTGTGTCTGTCACTCTCTTTTGTTTTGTTAGCCCACAACAACTGTCTTACCTGCAGCAGCCACGTCTTGGTTTGGTCTGACTGTGTTTACGCACCAAGAGAGAGAGAGAGAGAGAGAGAGAGAGAGAGAGAGAGAGAGAGAGAGAGAGAGAGAGAGAGAGAGAGAGAGAGAGAGAGAGAGAGAGAGAGAGAGAGAGAGGGACATAAATAATAACATGCAACTTGTCGACTCCTAATTTAAGTCGTTGTGCTATGGGAGTCGATGTGTCTGTTAATGCCCTAATACATACAGTAATGATATATACAATAAGCTACATGGCTGTTACATTTGTTTCCACCATGGGGTTTTCTTCATTTCATGTACGCAAACTTCTCCCCCATTGGACCTTGTGTCTGCTTTGAGGTCTTGTTTTTTGTATTTTTTAAGTGCATTTGTGTCACATACAGTAAGCTCACTGACTGCTGTTGTGTGATGTAAGCTGTTGATTAGGTTTTAGATTGAAAAATACGACCTGATACATAACTATCTCATTTCTAGTCAAACTATTATCACACTTAAAACTAAAATAACATATGGAGAGCGCAGCCCTCCGCCAAGGCAAATAACTGTAGAAATTGGTGGCTGGACCTCAGGAAACCGATTCACGGCAGTTAATCCATGGCATGGGACCATTCATAGACAGTTTTACCGATTCAGGGCTCCGTGGACCGACTCACTCGGATCTCATAGGACACAGACCGATAACTGATTCAAATTGGTTTAACTTTACACCCCTAATTTCTAGTCAATGAAATGTTAACATTTAATTTCTGACATTTTAGGGGAAGTCGAGCTAAAAAACTTAAAAGAGTACACCTGGTACTTGGGTGACATCATGGTCACATCATGATCTCACCACAAACAAGCCACTCAACAAAACCCTAAATGCATGTGTGATACTTGTTGGGAAATAGTGTGTATTTCAAACCCTGTCATTATCATTGTGTCATTGCTCCAAAAATGTAAAGTACAAAGAGATCCATTTGACTGTGGTTTTGTCAATGTCTTACAGATCATCGTCATTTAGTTCATACAAACAGATGAGACCATTACATGCATTATGGGGAGAGATGTTACGCACTGGTTTCTCATTTTCGCACTGTAAACAGAGGCCTTCTTGTGAACCTCTTAGAGCCAAGATGGCTGCCAGGTGTCTCCAGAAGGGCAGATGGAAGCCATTACAGCTTCAGTGGTGATTAGAAGTCATGGTTACAAAACTCTTAACAGCTTCACTTGTCCCCATTGCTGCCCACAGACATTTAAACTGGACTTAAATGGGGAAAAAAACACCAGAATATAAGCTTTTCAAATGCACAAGTGGTAGTTTTTTGTTATAGCTCAACCAGTTTACTCAAACTGCTAATGCCACTCCAGAGCCAATCAGTGTTTTTATTTTAAAAAGAGACAGAAACCACTTTTCTGAAATGTTTATTTTTTTTTTAATTTTACAGCAATTGGTATCCATAAAAATATAAAGTACCAGCCAGCAACAATACCTAACAAAAAAAGAAAAAAATTTCATACAGGTATTTGTGTATTTTGGATGGCTACTGGCTAAGTAGGAGATGGTTTAACTTCCTGTTTTTCAAAGCTAGCTCGGTCAAATAAACTGACCCAGACTCCAGGTTAATAAACCCGCTTTATGAGTTTTTCCTGTCAAAGCGTGCAATCATAAAAAAGAGCAGGAGTGACATAAAGTTGACATTAAGGCATGCCATCACTGGCAAAATGAGGGGAAAAGTAGTTTAGTTGACTGCTTAATTAGGTTAGAGCTAGATAATAAAGGAGAGATGTCAAAGTGCAGATGGAAAACATTTTAGCCAAAACTACTGTCAAACTGTATTTATCCACTTTAATTAATGTGTATTTTTTTCTCAGATAGGATTTACATGTATACAAGCTGTCAACAAGCAAAATGTATGTCTTGCTTAGCTTCTTAAAAAATAACCCTGCAGATACTATGGAGGCTTTGGATGATTGAAAACCTGAAAAATATTGTTAATAATGATAGTCCAATAGTATGAAACTGTATAATCTCTGATTTAGATGCAGGCGTAAAAGGGATTATCAACTGTCCACATGAGCAGTTTCTTTTTTACTGCTCTTTTTTTAAGGTGGAGCTGGGTTTTTATGGGATGCTGGTTAATGATATGATTCAAATATTGGTTTAATAGAAGGTTCAGTGATAGTGATGCATGTTGATGACCCACTGGTAATCTATTATTACCTCTGCCAAGGCGGTTATGTTTGTGAGAAACATTACTCAAAAAGTTATGGATGGATTTTGATCAAATTCAGGGATTATTATTATTATTATTGTTATTATTATTATTATTATTATTATTATTATTATTATTAGTAGTAGTAGTAGTAATATTATCTTGCTATTGGGCAGGGGTGTCAAACATGCGGCCCAGGGGCCAAATCCGGCCGCCAAAAGGGTGTAGTCCGGCCCCTGGGATAACTTTGTGAAATACAAAAATGACAATGAATGTACTGATCATTTAATTTCACGTTCCACATACAGATCAAAATAGGTCAGATCAGTAAAATACTATCATAATAATAACCTATAAATACTCACAACTCCACATTTTGCTCTTTGTTAATTTAAACATTTTCTGTATTTACAATAAAACAAACTATTACTTCACAAAAAACCCCATGAATAACCTGAACAAATATGAAGATTTTGAAATGTCTGAAGTGTAAGTTTAACAATGTTCTGCCTGTTATTAAATGTTTTGTGTATTTGTAGATCCACTAATAAATAATCTGTACATTGTAAATTATGTGTAAATGAGAAACTGAGACATAATCTTGTTAAAATTGCATTTAGTTTTGTTGAAAAAGTGCTGGTTTATTCATGTTATTCATATTGTTTGAAAGGATAGTTGGTAGATGTGAACATTTTCATCACATAATTTACCTTTTTTTTTTGGAGGAAAATTTGGAGTTGACATTATTTATATATCATGTTATTATTTTAGTGGTTTGGCCCAATTCAGATCAAATTTGGCTTAATGTGGCCCCTGAACTAAAACGAGTTTGACACCCCTTCTATAGGGGTTATGTACAGTAAGCACACATTAACACAGAATAATGATATCCTCCTGAGACCCAATAAATAAACAATTTTGCCATTTTACATTAAATAATTGCCTTAATTGGAAACAGCATAATGCAACTGTTATTTCAGATACATTCTATTTTTCTTTTTATATATATATATATATATATATATATATATATATATATATATAATGCCCTTTTCAATTAATTTAATTTAAGGAAAAGCTGTGAAACTGTGTCCACTACAGAAGACAAAATCCATTGCTGGATCTCAGGAGGTTTTATACAAATATGATTGTTATATTGTAAAAATGAAGTTAGTTTGAAGGATGAGTCATTTCTGCTCAGTATCTCAATATTAGGTCTTCTTTTTCTTTGCAGGATTCAGTCGGATGCTGAGACAAACAGGTGAGTAACATTCATAAATCACATCAGAGAGACACTGTATAAACAGTACAGTAGTTCTCCAACTGAAGCTTGTGACATATTACATGGAGCATGTCAAAAAATGCCTGCTTTGGGGCACTTAAGTCTCATGACAGCTCTATTTTTATACTTACAAGTTTCCACTTCACTCAAATCACTTGGAACCAAGAAACACAAATAGTGACCTTTTTTTTTTTTTTTTTTAAATAAACCTGATATTCTTTGCCAAAAACACACAAACTGTGGGTGAAATATAGACTATGTATACAGTCCTCAGTCTAACCAGTTGCCCCTCCCACTGGTTAAAGACTTCTTTTTTTCTCCTATTAAAAGTGGCCTGTGTTAATCATTAGCTCGCCAGCCTTTTTATTGTGGCCCAGACAGTATTTTAATTAGACTCGCTGGCTGGGCCTTTGTCCCCAACCGGACCAAACCAGAGCCAAGCAGAGAGACTCAGACTCTGGTCCTGGATTGACCTGGCCTGTTTTCTTTACTGGGTGTCTTGCCAACTCCATGGGTGAGGAACAGGGCTGGCTTGGTGTGCAATGTACCGGGGCCTCTGGGACCACAGGGACCCAGACTGGCACACTGAAGAGAGGCAGGGAAATATGGTGTTGATAAGCAGTTATTGTGGTGCTCCAGTGGTCAGAAATAAACTGGTCATTGTTTGCTCTAGTCAGTGTCCATCTTATCTGTCTGGACTCGTTCACCTCCCTGACTGTGAGATTTTAACCCTGTCTTCCCTTTGTTTTTTTCTGTACCCACTCTATCTCCTACCATTGGCACACAGTCTCCCAACCAGAGGTGTTCAAAGTACTCATATTCTGTACTTAAGTAGAAGTACAGCTACTTGTGTGGAAAAAATACTCTGATAAAAGTAGAAGTATTGATTAAATTCCTCGACTTAAGTAAAAGTAAAAAATTACAGCTTCTCAATTGTAATAAAGTACAAAAGTAAAAAGTAAAACTGCTTTTTGTCATGAACTGTGTAGATAATGTGTTTGGTCCAGTCACAGTTACTCAGTTTTGTGGATATGGGCAGAAAATGTAGGAAAATGGGGGGAAAAAAAGTCACAATTGAGATAAAAAGTAACAAGATAAAAAAAAAAAAAAAGGAATTATAAATATGGGCTAAAAATGCATAATTTTAGGATAAAAAGTTAAAATTATGAGATAGTCATATAACTATAATATATAAAGTCACAGTTTCTTTGCGCCATTGATTTTCTCTCTGAAGCGACTGTTTTTTTCGTACTGTCACATCTGTTTAGTTTGTAAAAGTAACAAGTCTATTCTGACAATGTAAAGAGTATGAAGTACAGATATTTATGCAAAAATGTAGGGAGTAAATGTAAAATAAATACTCAAGTAAAGTAGAGATACCAAAAAAAAAAATCTACTTAAGTACAGTAATGAAGTATTTTTACTTAGTTACTTTACACCTCTGCTCCACACCAAACACATTTGTGCTGATGGGTCAGATAAACTACATATTGTTAATAAATCCTTGTCCTGTTTGTGTAGCCGATAAGCCCGTTCAGGACTCATTCATTGGGCTGAAGCGGAGGTAAAGTAGGCTCTCCTTAGCTTTGGTTACTACCCTCCACTTTTTTCCTCCTGCTTGCTCTGCCTCTCTACTTCTTTGTCTCTTGCTCTATCACTGTCTCAGCTTCCGGATTGGACAATGTTAAACTGGATGATGGAATACAAGAGAGGTTGAGTCTGAATAGCAGTTGCTTGAGTTGGAATGGTCATTCTGTTCTTGGACACAGATTTGCCTCGCCATTCTTCATCATAGTGAAAGCCTGATGGTTTGAAGGAGAGACATGTCAAACTTTTACTGCAGGTCAAGATAAAGACTTTGGTGTTTGTAGCTGCACCAACTCCGCCTACTGTACGTTTGCAATTCCCCGTTATGTTCATAGTTTGAATTAGGAACAGTTTAGCAACAGTTCTGCTGATATCACACAATTCATCCAGAATTTTGTAAGTTTCTGCTTATTTAATTTTCCAGACTATAAGTCACACCAGCCAAAAAATGCATCATAAAGAAGGAAAAAACATATACAGTATAAGTTGCACTGGAGTATAAATTGCATTTTGTGCGGGACATTTTTTAGATAAAATCCAACACCAAGAACACATATTTCATCTTGAAAGGCAATTTAAAATTAAAATAGAATAGAGAACAACAGGCTGAATATCTGTACAGTATGTTAACGTAATACATTCAGCTAATGTGACATGATGCATAAACAATGAACTGACAATGTGCCTGGTATGTTAACGTAACATTAACATATATTCAGATAACTATAACATAAAGAACATGCTCCCCTTTTGTGGTTGTCAGTGTGAAAATAACATGTGAAATGATATAATAATGTGTTAATAATTTCACCTATACAGTATGTTGCTCCAGAGAATAAGTCGCACCCATGGCCAAACTATGAAAACAACTGTGACTTATACACTGTAGATTTTGCAGTGTTAATTTGGAGACAATGGGACCAAATACACTCTAGAAGAAGTTAAATAAACTCTCAAAGTGTTGATTTAACACTGCAAAATGTACTATGTAGTCCGAAAAATACTATATTTATTTTACCCCCAAACTATTTATTTTAGATGCTTTTATTTGTAGGAATAAAGTAGGGTTTTGCAGAAATTTGATGGCACTATTAGTTTCATTGTACTTGTTATAATGACAATACTGATTCTATTCTATTCTATTCTATTCTATTCTATTCTATTCTATTCTATTCTATTCTATTCTATTCTATTCTATTCTATTCTATTCTATTCTATTCTATTCCATTCTATTCTATTCTATTCTATTCTATTTTACTCTGTTCTATTCTATCAAATAAACAAACAAACATATATATTTGTGTGTATTCCTACAGCCATGCACTATTTTGTTTTGTGTTGAAAACCATGTGAGCAGTTTTTATTTTTATTTTTTGTTAACGTGTTTATTTTTATGTTTCTCCATTTTGTCTTTTTCCATCTTTCTCTCTTCTCTTCTTCCTCCTGTTTTCATTACTTTTGCATGACATCAGGCCCTCCTCATCACTCTTGGTCGTCTTTCACTCTGAGCGGCCCTGCCTCCACAGGTATCTTTCCGTTTCTTTGTGTCTGCTTTTATTTTACTCATTCTCATATTACCGTATATGTTTCTGCACCAATATTTCATCAACACAAAACAGTAGTTTTGAAATTTTAAACGATATCTAACATATCGTTTTCAAGGTAACATAAGAACTTTGTTGTTTTGAAGCTGCACACGCTCGGTATATATGTAGTGGCTTTTGGGGAGTGGGTTTATTGGGGAATTAGCTCAATACAGCTCCTCCTTTCATTCATTTAATTTATTTGTTTATTCCAACAGGTAAAACAAAATTAGTAAAACATACAAAGTACTTAAGCACAAATTAAAACGACACCTCTTTAGCATCCTAGATAATTATACCTTGTTTGAAAGGGTGTAGGATGAAGTTAAGAAAATGTGTCTAGTCCTACCCCTTTGTATTACTCAGAGCATGTACATACAACTAAAATGAAAAGAAAGCGCATCAGAAAAAGGGAAACCTATTCCTTGCTAGAAATTCATATTTCCATTTGTTTCCTGTATCCCCTTAGAATGTGGTTCAAAAAAATCAGTTTAAACTTTTGCACTGATTTGCAAGTTTTCAGTTCTTCACTACAGTTGTTCCACAGATTAACTCCTTTAACTGAAACACAATGCATTTTTAAATTAGTACGTACAGGCGTTTTTTTTATTTTTTTAAACATATAAATTCCCCTCAGATTGTGTTTGTTTTCCCTCACTTGAAACAACCCCTGGACATTTTGTAGATTTGCTTTATGCATTATTTGAATTGTTTTGAGGTCGACCAATGAAATTAATTAAATTTTAATGCCTTTAATTTGATGAAGAAGTACATTTCACACGTGCAGGATGATTATAATTACACTCAACTCACTGTGAAGAGTTGTTCTCTGTTTACACTTAAGCATGAGTGCAAATTCTCCCTGTTCTTCGCAGTAAAGAAAAACAATGACAGCAGTTTGTCTATCGACATCTCCCGAGCCAACAGCCTAACCGATGAGCTGGACTACATGAGTGAAGACATCCCACTTCCTGTGGTGACTGACAAGACCCAGTAAGTCCCACAGAAGTTCCCTTCTCTGTTTTACTTTGGCGCTCTCATCTCTGTCTCATCCATCACCCTGGACTGACCTCTATTCTCTGATACATAATACTGATTTCCCTACTCATCATGGTACCTAAAGGCCTTTTGTCAGACCCGAGAGCCCCTCTAGCTGCTCTCTAAATGAAGTTGTTTTGTTGAACTCTCTTGAGGGTTAAAGAGACTCTCGAGCACCAAGGCCATATCAGGTACAAAGAGTTATAAAAGAGGATTATCCCTTTAGTCTTGAGGGAAATGTCAAAGAAATCCCTCTCAAAGGGTTGTAGGACATTGCGGTACCAAATGGCTTGTCACCACATGCCCCCATAAGATGGAGAATTGACTGCTGCTGGTTGTGAGTGTGTATTGATGGTGTTGCTTCTTTCTGCCATTCTACAAACACGACTGAATTTGACTGTGATGCTACACATAACATAATAACGACATGCGTATGTACTGCGTTGCTCTGTAAATTAGGTCATTTTTTGTTGCCTTTCCCAGCCTTTCTCTCCTGACTCTGCATTTCACACCGGTATTAAGAGCCTATTCTTTTCATGTTGTGTTTTCAAAACTTTCAAAACAGCCGTAAATACAAGTGCTCACATAAGCAAAGTGGGAAGGTTGTACACTTGACAACATGTCAACAACCATTGTCTGGTTTTATCCCACCAGTGGGAGATTACCAATGTGCCTTTTCCCCAGGGATCATGTGCTGTCACATTGAATCTCCAGATCAGCTTTTTACATACAGGGTAATGAGATAGGACTAAATGGAAAGGTTTTAGTGGGTTGAATAGATTATAGAGTGTAATAAAGCTTAAGTGCCACACAGGGTGGTGATTAAGTTGCTGTTGTTTCCTCCCATAAATGATGCATATAGATTGAGTCTATATTCTAGGCATCCATCACAGTCAATGTAACCTGTTAATACCCCACATAGTGGCTCATGCACTCCTGGAAATGCAACTCAGCTATTGTTTGGTGACATGTTGAATCTTTTTAAGCCTTGGTCTTAACTCTACTAGTAGTGTTACATCCCTTTCTATGTGATGTGAACCCTATTTCATTACCGCATCCCACAAAGGGGAGAGGGGGTATTGGTTTTGTTGTCTGTCTGCTTGTCAGCAACTTTACACAAAAACTACTTGACCAATTTCCATGACATTTTTGGGAAAAGTGCAAGGTGGGTCCCATTAGATTTTGGTGACTGTAGGTCAAAGGTCAAGGCCACCAAAATTGTGTTTTCATTATGATCAGAGATAGGGCAAATCAAGAATTTCCTCCTCATTCCTGTATACTCAGTTTTTCATATAGCTTTATTTTGCTTTCGTTGTTGATGTGCATGGACACATGAAGGACAAATTCCCTAAGTCAAAGGTCAAGGTCACAATAAAACTCTAAATTGAATGCTGGATATAACTTTTGAACTAGGGGTGGTGCAGTGGTTAGCAGTCATGCCTCACAACAAGAAGGACCCTGGTTCCATTCCCACACTAGACCTTTCCAAGCACATGCACTGATAGGTTCATTAGTTAATCTAAATTGTCCATAGATGTGAATGTGAGAGTCATTGTTTGTCTATATATGTTCAGCCCTATGATGAACTGGCGACTCATACAGGGTGTACCCCGCCTTCACCCATTGTAGCTGGATTAGGCCCCCAGTGACCCCCGGTGTCTTTATGGGTTAATAAAATAAGCAGTAAGTTCCATAAAATGGTTTATTGTAGATTTTACAGCTCATTTATTATGCATTTTGGATATTTTCCACTGGAATCTTTTATGATTTAACATAGTTAAAGAATAAAGAATATTTAGTATTTGATCATTTGATCAGTTTTGGTTCTTTACAAAATACTCATTGACTTGACTGCGAGATTTATGGTAAAGATTGGGCATATGCCAATGTCTGTAAGAGAGAAAATACTTAGTCTACATGGTCAATATGTGAATATGTGCATGTTTGTGTGGGAGAGATTGTATTATAAGTTAAAGTTGAACAGGAAATGAGAATGGCCTGCACAGAACAATAACAGAATCATAAAGGCAGATACAAGTTCTATAATAATTAGTCAGTAAATTTTAAGTAAGACCATTAACAAAATGGGCCATAAACAGCAGGTTGGTTATCAAGGCTTTGGAAATCAGAAACATGCTTGTGTTCATAACATATTCTTAACATTTGACCTTTTGTTCTTCTTCTCCACCCAAATATGTTCTGCCTGTCAGAAGAACAGAGTGGAAATTTTCATCTTTGGCTGCAATAGAAAATATAGCTTCTCAAATTCCTGTTATTCATTGAACATTTGTTTACTGTACCGCCCCTGGAAAAATGTGTCTTCTATTTTATTTTATTCGCTGTTTTTTTTTTTTTTTTTTTTTTTTTTTTTATGTCTCAGGCCTCATCTTTCATACTTCAAACATTTATTTTCATAGCTGTACAGCACAGATACTTGACTCTACAGTGACATAAGTGACCAAACTTATGAAAAATTAATATAATGTCACATACTTTACTTGTTTTTAAAGAGTTATGTTTCTTCTTGTGTTTGCTCTGCACCTTCTTCATTTATTTAGAGGAGTCATTCCATGGTCATTTCATTACTATTGCTATGTTCTCCATTGTTGTTGAATACATTGTGTGTTGGTTCTATTTAAAAAAAAAAAGTCAAGATTGCGTTGTTTCAACACTTCCCCCTCCCCTCTGGCTCTGTGTGTGTTTACCATCCCAGAGTAGCATCCAGCTAGGTGTCGTGCCGTCGCTTGTTTTGAAATCATGCAGGGAAAAAAACAACGCTTCATTTCCACAGAGAGCAAATGAACCAGTTTGCTCTGCCACTTTTTCAAGTTTGTGCTGCAACTGTGGCACCGTCCTCTCCTGTAGAAAGCTAATGCTAATGCTACTTCAGATTCGCAGCAATGGGGAACCGGCTTAACCCCACGTGGGTGACGCTAATGTCCTTGTGACATGTAGTGGACAGGCTTTTTCTAAGTCGCTCATTTCTCTGTGTTGTTTTGTATGAATGGTAAATATAGCCAGTGTAGGGGACACAGCACGCAGCAAACGCAACATGTGTTAGTAACTCGGGGTGACCTATCAGATTCCAAATGGAGTGTGGAATAGTGTTTTTTAGTGGAATTACACCTTTAAATATAACTTACCTCAATGTATTAAAGATACATTATTGCATGGAGATTCCAAAATAGCATCATGACCTTTGACCTTGAACAACTTTGAAGGATCAAACTCATAGTCTCACACTTTGAGAGGAAGTTGTTCATTAAGAGCTATGGGGTGGGGTTTGTTGTGCCTGGTTTTCATTATATTTGTCCAAACAAATGTACCTTCAGTTGTACCAGGCATTAAAATGAACAAGTCATTGAAGAAAACAAGGGTGGCTTAATATGTTTTTTTCACAACTGTACATGAGGGTGTGAGACCACTGGGCATTAAAGCCTGAGTGTATAAGGGCAAGTCGTCCAGCTGCAGTCACACACAGTGTCTATTTGTATCCATTGCAGAGCTGCTGTGCCCATAAGTCAGCTGTAACAGCCCAGCTTAGATTTGGACCATGCTGGGAACTCCCATAACAGCTGGTTTGTTTTGCCCCTGGTGTCACGCTACTAAGGACAGCGCTGTCATTTCCTTATCTGGATTTCTGCAGAAAAACTATCAGTTCCACCCATACTGCCTGGTGCAGCTTACACACACACACACACACACACACATGCTGGTTTCCATGGCTAATGAGGACCAAGGTTGTAATCATCATTTGTACGTAAAGTAGCCACTGGGTAGTGAAAATGAACAAATGTTTTTTGGTCAAAATAAATAAATATATATATTAAAAAAAATCTTAATTAAATTCAATAAAATAAATACATACATAGAAATATCTTCAAACCTTAAAATAAATTTTCATTTTGCATCTGTTCTCCATATGCTTTATGGGGATTTCCAAAAAAAAATGTAATAAAATTTGAATATGTCATCACATCGTATCTTCTTTTTATTTCTTTTCGCAAAAGTAAATGAAAAAAAATTAAAAATATAAAAATATTTTAAATGACAAATTAAATGTCTTGTCTCGTCATCTGAACCCACTTCATCCTAGGGTCATGGGGGCCTGTGGGGGCCTAATCCAGCTACAATGGGTGAAGGGGGGGTACACCCTGTATGAGTAAAGGTCTGGTGTTGGAATGGAACCAGGCTCCTTCTTGATGTGAGGCACGAGTGCTAACCACTGCACCACCGTACAGCCCAAATATGAAACATTTAATTAAAAAATTTATCTAAATTAAAAAATAAATAAATAATAGAAGAGAAAAATAAACACATCTTCACCTTTGCCTTTGAAAAATACTTTTTCCCTCATGGGGACTACTGGAAAAAAACAAGCAAATGTATTTATAGGGCCACATTGTTTGCATAAGTTTCCATACTTCACACAGATTTGTATTTTACTACTGGGGACCTACATTTATATTTAGCCCTTGTGGGGACCTGAATATTGGTCCCCATGGTGTCATAGGTCCCCATGTTGTGACTGTGTAAACATATCAATGTCCCCATAAAGATAGGAATACACACACACAGGCACACACACTTAATCTATCTTTTTTTGTTTTGTTTTTCAGTCCCAAACCAGGCTTTTATTATTACTCAGATCAGTGCATCCAGACCCCACCCCACCCCCCCTCCTAAAAAAAGTGCAAGAGTGTGCATGTTTGAGTCATTAATACAGCTGGCTGTGACGTTACTGTGCTCCTAAAGAGGAAGTAGTGCTGGGTAGTGTCCGCACGCAATCATGTCTGGTGTTCCTCTGAACCCACAACATAAACACACAGCACAGTGAAAACACACTAGTGGACATGTTCTGCCCTGAGAGGAAAAAAAATATGAATTATTTGTTTAAATACAACTTATTATATGTGATTTGTTTTAATGAAAAAAATAAAGCTAATCATAAATAAGATCTCCAAAAGACAACTAAAAAAGCATAGATATCACATTTTCCTTCTTATCAAAAACAGTTCCTTCACTGTTTCTTCTTTCTGTAGAAATGATGTTTTATTTCACATGATTCAGACCAACGCAAATTTATGTTGATTGTGTTTTGGTATCAGAATGTGTGGTTTGATATAACCCACTGTAGAGCTGCACTGTATAGTGTTTGAGCATCAACATCACAATGTACGTGTGCGCAATAGTCACATTGCAGGTCCTGCAATTATTTTTATTTTTATTTTTTATTTTAGTTTTTTTTATTTATTACCTCGTTGGATTTCTTGTTGGTTGTTTTTTTTTGGGGGGGGGGGTCTTGATGAAATTTACAGGGTAGGTTGTTAATGATGATGATGTTGATCTGTTCTACCTTGGTGGAGGTCTGAGCTCTCAGAGTGCTTTTCTAGTTTTTATTTTTGTTTTTATTTTTCTTTTATTTATTTGTATATGTATTTATTGTTTTACTTATTTATTTAAATGTATTTTATTTTTAAATTATTTATTTATTTATTTTTATTGATTTTCTATTTATTTGTATTTACTTACTTATTTTATCATTTTATTTGCAGGGTTCATACGTTTTGAAAAAACCTGAAAAATGTTTGTAATTTGAAAAATGCAAAGGTTTTGGAAAACTAAAAAGACCCAGAAAGTTTTGGAAAAGTCACACAGCATAGCAATGTGTGATTAATAATAATAATAATAAAAAAAAAAGTTTGAATGAGTGAATAAAAAGTTTATTTCATATTGTCTTAACCATATCGTTCTATTTAGTGAACAGGAAATGAACTTCCAGTTCATTTCCTGTTCACTCACTTCTTAGGATGTAGCATGCCACATGTGGTGAAGTCGGTATGAACTAAAATCTAACCCAAATTAAATTTAAATGCCAGGAAAGTGTGTATTTAACACTAGGACATGTCCATAAATGTTCATTTAATCTTGGATCACACATTGTCATTCATTTCATTGTTAAACTTCTGAGGGTAAACTTTAACACAACATTTTAACTTTTTCTTCTTATTGTTTAAACTCAACTTGCATTTGTAGGAGTACGTACTCATTTAAATTTGCCGAAAAGTCATGGAAAAGTATTGGTTAAAGTGTGTATGAAGCCTGTAATTTTTATTTATAATTTATATGTATTTATTTTTAATTATTAATTTTATTTAATTATTCTAGCTACAAGAAGGATGACACTGTGTCAACTTCTAAACTGTTTGTCTGTTTGTGTCGGCAGTTGTTATATACTCCTGAGCATTTTTTTTTCATATCACCATATATACTGTATATGACAGAGTTTTTAAAAAACATCACAATGTCAGGTTTTTTTTTTTTTTTTTTTTTTTTTTTTTTAATAACATGCAGCGCTAACATGCTAATTTCTGACACTTACTTGTTTATTGTTGAATTAAATCATAACAAACTCCAGTGGGGCTACTGATCCCAAATCCACACTAAAACAGATTGATCTTTACCCTCTTGAACAATAACTAAATCTGTCCAAGTCCACTTCATAGACACCAAACAGAGGAAGCCGTTGTTTAACAGATTGCTCTGATTGTGTCCTGTTCCCTCTTTTTTTTTCTCTCTCTCTCTCTCTCTCTCTCTTTACTCATTACCCTTTTTTGGTCCCCCCCCCCCCCCCTCTTTGCTTCATTCCTACACCAAATCATTTCTGCTTTTGACTGTGTGTAGTTCTAATCAAGATCTGTTTGTCATCTTATGACCTGCAGCAGTTTCCCTCTTCCTCCTGCTGGGTGTGGTTCATTCGTCCTCCTCCTTCTCATCTCCTCTCAAACCTGTAAAAGCCTGCATGGGCCACCTGCAGGCAGGCCTTAATTAGTTCCCCTCTTACAAGCTAGCCGGAGATAAACAATGAACACCCACTGTAGCGCCACAGGAGGATTGCAGGCAGAGACACATGCATCACGACTTGGCCCCTTCAAGTAGGGGCCTCTTTCTGCAGAGCAACTGGCGTCTTTTGTGCACAACTCTGAACAAATTGACTTTTTGTCTATGTGGCCTCTGTATGCCTGTCTTGTGCACTGTACTCGAATATTGATGGCATGGAGGTGCATTTCAAACATATGGTGTTCAGCCAAGAGGATTAATCTAAAATACATTCAAGGTTTTTGTCACAGAAACCTTCCTAACCTTCAATATTGTCACTTTGACAAATGTTTGTTATATGAAAGCCTCACCAAGCCAGGTCCCCCTTCCCCCTCCCCCTCAATGTTGATCTCAAATGCTGACCAAGGAGATATTTTATGAGACTTCATGCAAGATTTAGCAGTGAATCTAATGTGAAAAAAGCCTATAAATCCTCTTTATATTCCTTGCTTTGCTGCCAAGTATTAGAATGACAAATTAGACAAGGCAAGGGCCCCAGCTCGGGCACATGCACAAGACACACACGCACATCCATTTGTGCACGGCCAAATGGATGGGTTAAGATCCGTGGCCTCCTGCCCTGCAGTGAGAAAAGCTGCCCTGCTGCTACTACTTTATGAAAAGATACAGAAAGAAACTGAGGGAGAAAGGAACAAATTGTACCCCAGTTTCTTGACTTGATGCCAGTTTCTAAAAGCATAAAATAAATGGAAAAAAAGCCTAAGGCGGCAGTAAAACAGCCACACACTGATTCATATTCTCTGGACATTAAAAGTGTACATGTAAGGATTCAGCGGTTAATCTCATTATAGACTCTGGGCTTTTTATGTGGTTACTGACCTCCACTTTACCTTTGCTCTCATGAAGGTATTAGAAATAGTTTAATTGCTCTCACTTGGCCAAAATATGACCAATATAAATAGTACAGTAAGTTGGTGCAACAATAAGGTCAAAAGTGAAATTGGAATGTTCGTCTAGATAGACTACACTGCAAAAATGGCTCCTGGTGGGAGTTAGTTGAGGGAGAATGTTAAGTCGTTGTGTCAAAATGTGTAAACTTTTAACTCTTTGCATGTAGCTGAATGCAACTGTCATGTGATTATCAATAATAGAGCTGCACAATATATTATTTGAGCATCGGCATCGCAATGTACGTGTCCGCAATAGTCACAGCGCAGGTCCTGCAATCATTTTTATTCAATTTTTTTAAATTATTTTTTTAAAATATATTTTAAATGTTTTTTTAATTTTTGTCTTATTTTTTTTTATACATTTTTAAATGTATTGTTTATTTATTTGTACTTGTTTTTTTTTTATCTATTTGTCTTTTTAATTAAATGTATTATTTTTTCATTATTAATTGTATTTAATTTTGGCTACAAGAAAGATGGTGTTTGACCGGTTGTGTCGGCTGCACACAGATGTTATATACTCCTGAGGATTTTTTTTTCATACATCCATATATATGTATATATATGTGTGTGTATATGTATATATATATGTATATGTATATATGTATATGTGTATGTATCTGTGTATATATATATATATATATATATATATATATATATATATATATATATATATATATATATACATATATGTATATATATATATATATATATGTATATATATATATATATATATATATATATATATATATATATATATATATATATATATATATATATATATATATATATATATATATATCTGTATATACTGTATGTATATATACACACACACACACAACAGACACAATAGATACCTACAAAAGCATACAAACCTGTACCAGCTTGAATTCAATGGATTTAGGGATAAAAGAGTTAAGAATAATCAAACTTTACTAAACACATACATAAAAGATTATTAAGTGTGTTATACTTTGACACTTATTCTACAGAGACATCTACCAGCCACAGGACCAGGTTTTCCCACCAGAGCCAAAAAGTAGGATAAGTAAAGCACCTTTTACAACATACTGGCGACGTCACACCCAGGGCAGTAAAAGGCATTTTAGCTTAATTAAAGAGTACGTTGAGTGGGGTTTGACACCAGCTATCCCACATTAATGAAGGCCCTCTTGTTGCTGTTATAGCGGGTAAGAGTGTTTACTCTGCTTCAGCGGTGTTGGTGGTTCTGGGAGGGTTTTTACTTTACGGTGGAGGTCTGTCATTGACTCCCAGAACAATGTACTTTATGACCTCCCACCACAAGTTGGAAAATTCAAAGACTCAGCAAGCAAGTGCAACATAAATAAAACAGGCCAGACCAAATATAAAGATACTCTGTCTAATGACCGTGTCCAGATTGTTGCCTGGTTTGGGAGCAGTGGGTGGAAATGATTGGAGTGGCATTTTTAGTCTAATAGCTCCTGTGAAATCAGCCTGAAGTGGACTGGCTGGTAGACTAAAGCGAGCCTTGTCATGGTATGCTGGCTTTGGGAAGTATCCTGGTGTGGTATGGTGTATCAGGGTTTTATCCTAAATCAGCATTAGCAGCAGAGAAGCATGCAATCCCAAAATAGACAAGGCAACGTGGTATAACAGCCTGAAGATCAGTGCTGGTAATTGTGTTGCTGTGTAATTTAATCTGTGCATAAAAGGCGATATTCATGGTCTGGCGATGTTTTTTTCCTTTCTCTTGTTATAGACAGTGAAACGGTTAAAATGCTCGACTTGAATCCAATCCCTCCAGTGCTGACTCACAGCCCAATAAAAATAATCAGTCATTTAAAAAAGATTTACATCTACAGCAAATGCCTGTGTTTGGAGTATGTCTGTGTTTTTTGAGATAGGTATTTAAAAATTTGTTGTGTCTCTTGAGGCGAGGAAGGCTTTGTGTTTCTTTGTTGTAATGTAACGTCCTATTAACTCAGAAAGATGTCGTGGTATTTTGGCGGCAGTTCCCATATGAATGTTTCTTTCTATTTAACGGTTCCTTTTATCAAAAATAGATCCGCTGTATTTTGCTTTTTTTCAGTGAAAATCGAATGAAGTTGTTGATCATATAGACGTTCATGAAAATTTAAGGGTTATTTTTTCAGAAACAGAGAAAAATGGAAACAAAAAAAAAGGGTTTTATGTCCATGGGTTTTACAGGTGAATCTATGTTGTAGAAAATGAATGTTTCTATGTTCCCCACCAGAGCCTCTGAACATCTAAATGGGTCATATCTAAATAAAAAAAACTGTATTTTACACCAGTTATTTACATTCTACCCTACAAAGCACAAAGGCAGTAACTGCATTTTTTTTGGTGACAATTAGTTATTGTGTTTTTTTTCTAACATTTAAATCGTTCTTTGTCATGTAATAAAATATTTCATCTGAAATGTCTGTCGTTTTGGAGAAAATTTGGTGTGTGTTTGTACAGTAACTGCAAAAAGTACTAGTAAAACAAAGCAAAAAGGGTTCTAACCAATGTCAATTTAGGACCCTGCCCCAATAGTTTGTGAATCTCTGTATTAGACTGAAACAGATGTAATTATTGTATTTTCCACACTATAAGGCGCACTGTCAATGAATGGTTTTTATGAAGGTTTTACATTAAGTGAAGTAAAAATCATTAGATAAAAAGTCAAAATTATGAGATAAAAGTCAAAATTATGAGATGAAAAGTCAAAATTATGAGATAAAAAGTAAAAATTATGAGATAAAAAGTGAAAAATGTGAGATAAAAAGTCTAAATTGTGGGATAAAAAGTTAAAATTATGAGATAAAAAGTCTAAATTGTGAGATAAAAAGTCAAAATTCCCAGTCACTAAACACTACCAGAATTAATCCATATACAGTATAAGGTGCATTGTGGTTTTTGTAGAACTAGGTAATATGCAGTAACAGTAGTATACTGCCTCGTGTCTAATAAACTACCTACAACTACTGGGGTTGAACAACAACAACTTTGAGGTCATTTTTCTCTGTTTGGTGTCTGCAGTTACTGCCTTTTTACTTTGTACTGAACTGTGTAGATTCTGGTCACTAGTGACTGTTTAGGCCTTTATGGCTTAAAAGTATCAAATTAAGTCCAATCAAATTTGAATTATCTAGTGTAGAATCAGACCAGACGTGGTCAAAGTACTCACATTCTGTACTGTAGTACAAGTACAGCTACTGGTGTGAAAAAATACTATATACTATACTGGTAAAAGTAGAAGTACTGATACAAGTCCTTTACTGATTTTCAATTTCACAATTGTAATAAAGTACAAAAGTAAAAAGGAAAACTTGATGCAATAATACTTATTTAAGCAGGAAAAAGTTTCAAAAGTATCTAAAATAAAGTATTTTAAAGTGAGTTACTGTGTAGATAATGTGTTTGATAGGGTCACTGTTCTCGGTTTTGTGGGTATGGGCAGGTATTTTAGGAAAAAAATCTCATCATGACATAAAAAAATAGAAATATGAGATTAAAAAAAGGCTTAATTATAAAAGAAATAAATATAAAAAGAAAAATAATTAAAGAAAAAGTCAAAATTGTGAGATAAAATGTTAAAATAGTGAAATTAAAAGTGAAAATTATCAGATAAAAAGACAAAATTGTGAGATAATAGTCATATAACTATAATATATAGTTTAGTTTGAAAAAGTAACACATCTATTCTAACAATGTAAGAGTATAAAGTACAGATATTTATGCAAAAATATAGGGAGTAAAAGTAAAAAGCTGCCAGACAAAATAAATACTCAAGTAAAGTACAGATACCTAAAAAAAATCTACTGAAGTACAGTAACAAAGTACTTCTGCTCATGACACTATACAAATACAACCAGACCCTTAAGCTAAGTAAACACATACAAAAACAAAAGAATTCAAATAAAGATCAACAACAACTCAGGAAGTTGTTGTTTTTTTTTTTTCTTCGCAGCAGCACCGTGATGTCATAGCTGCTCTTGTTTTGGAACAAAAAGAGAAAAAAAAAAACAAAAAAAACTGCAAAAGTGTTTGGTTTGATTAGATCTCAGCTCTGTTAACAATTACACACAAATGCAGGGCATTATTAAAGATCATTTCAGAGGTTTTTAATGTGCTGTCTTTATGATTTAATTGTTCCCATGCAATTAATTTCTTCCATTATGTGATATATATTTATCTAATAAGGTTTGTCCTCATGGATTACTATTGTAACATTGAGGTTAAATATACAAATTAAAGTAGTGAACCAGAATAATTACATAATATTGAGCCATTAGATCCTTGTTAATGAAAGTCAAAGCAAGTAGCTTGGGGATATTTAATTCCGTACAAACACAGCCATGAACAAGCAGCTGATCAACTCCAGATGATTTGGAGATGTTATTTCTCTGCAGTAATTGTTGCAAAAATCACTAGAGGAAGTAAGTTATCTCGAAAGAAAATCACACTAGTTACTAATGAGAACAGCAGAAAGCATGATTTTTTTAAAGGTTTTTAACATCTGGGATAGAATTAAATGAAACGTAGATATTTATCAGTTATATAGGTATCAAATACAGCATGTACAAACCTCATATTATGAATACAAGTGTAATTAACCATGAAAAGGGCACTCATAGAGATACTCTGAAAATTCAAAATGTCAATCTTGTGTGTGTTATTGACAGACAAAACTAGAAGGGATTGCTTTTGTGAAATTGTTCAAAATTGTTTATTGTTATATTCTAAGTCAAGGTCAATGAAGTTACCATATTTGGTTCTTAACCCTTCCTTCATATTGTATGAAGAGTGGTCCGCCAAGGAGGTTATGTTTTTGCCAGAGTTTGTCTGTTTGTCCGTTAGTTAGTGAGATAACTCAAGAAATTATGGATGGATCTTGATGACATTTACAGGGTAGGTTGGTAATGAGGAGATCTGGAAATGATTAGATTTTGGTGGAGGTTTTGATAAATTTAAGATAAGATAAGATAAGATAAGATAAGATAAGATAAGATAAGATAAGATAAGATAAGATAAGATAAGATAAGATAAGATAAGATAAGATAAGATAAGATAAGATAAGATAAGATAAGATAAGATAAGATAAGATAGACTTTATTGATCCCACAACGGAGAAATTCACAAGTTACAGTAGCCAGCGATGTAGAGCAATAGAGGGACAACAAAGAGAAGAAATATATAGATAAATAAATAATATATGTACACAAACACAGATACTGAGGAAAAGGAAAAGACTATATGCTATGTACACTATGCAAAATATACAGGATTGAAAAAAAATATATATATACAGAAGGAATAAAACTATGTGGAGATGAGATAAATAAGAATAACAGTATAAATATATAAATATATATATATTAATTGCACATAATATAATATCAGAGGTATTATTGTTAAGTGGTGTCAATAATATTGTTATTAACACATTTTCAGGATGTGTTGCGAGTGTCACAATGAACAAATGACTAAATGTTAGTGGTGATCCAGAAGAGATCCTGGATTCTGGATCACTTTGAAATTTTACATTGCAGTAAATGGAAAAGAAATTTCAAAGTGATCCAGGATCTCTTCTGGATCACCACCAACATTTCATAATTTGTTCCTTGGGACACTCCCAACACATCCTGAAAATGTCATCACAATCTGTCCATAAGTATTTGAGTTATCTTGACGGGTTTTCTTGCTAACTAACAAACAGACAAACAAACATAACGTCCTTGGCGGAGGTAAAAATTACAAGAAGTATAGATAATACATGTAAGGCATTACAACAGCAATGTGTGTGTGTGTGTGTGTGGGTGATGATGAATATGTATGGTTGTGAGTTAAGGGTGGGTGGGAATGTGCAGACTGGATCAAAATAAAGAATGCATTTTTTTTTTTTTTTGCCTTTTTACCTCCATTATGTTTTCATTAGGGTTTTGTCTGTTAGCAAGAAAACTCAAAAAGTTACAGATGGATTTTCATGACATTTTCAGCAAAGGTTGATACTGGTACAAGGAACATTTAGGTGGTGACAAATCTACCGAACTGAGTGCATTTCTAGTTTGTGGATGTTTTTTACAACCTGTGTTGATCATACTCTTTTGGCACATGTCACTCAACATTTGCACAACTCAACTCAACTTTGCACATGTTCGAAATAAATCATTCAAATCAAATCAAACATTAGTCTGTGACTTTATTGGAGATCCCAGATTTCCTAGTTTTGCGCATCCATATCCTAGCAGTTCCTTTATCATAGAATTTCTAATTAAGGCCCAACATAATGTCTACTGTACCTGGACAAATCCCATACTGTAAAAAGTCAGAACAACTGTGTAAAAAAACACATCAAACTGTGAATATATTTACATAATAACATGTTGATTTAACATTTTAAACATTTATATTTAACAAAGCAAAATCAGAGCTAAGATTTGAACTACCAACTCTTTGGTCATTTGGTAACCTGCTCTACCAACTGATGATGAACCTATTTATTAAAATCTTAAATTGTTCAATATTATGATTTTGATTTTATTTCTTTTAAATTTGTATTTTATTTCTTCTAAATTATTGTAATCATGATTCTGAGATTTTAGTACATTTTATCATAATTAATATTTCATATTATTACATATTTATTTACATGGCAAATACCGTTTTTTTTAATGACAATAAACCTTCCTTGAATACCTTGAATTTAGTTATGTATTATGTATTATTTTATTTAGTTATTTATTTTAAAAAGTAAACATGCTGTTGTTTTAACATTGTGGCCTTGCAATTGAAACTAGTGACAGTTTACAGTTTTATTTTCTCTAAATAATAGAAATCCATCATTTCTATACACAAATCTGGTTTTGTTAACATACTCTTCCTGTAAAAAAAACTACAGCTACATTTGATTTAATCGTTAAAACAAAAATTGAAAATTGAAAAATTGCATTTTCAGATTCAGGAGGCATTTACACAAGGATAATTACGGCTAAATACGACAGTATATTTTATCAGAAGTGCCTTTCATTCACACTAAGTCGACGACAGGGTGTGAATACTCAAAAATCTGAAGGCGTATTGAAGACGCGCTGGGTTGCATGTCCGTCTAAACGGCAAAAAACGTACATGCTAACATTACGTGCGTCTTTACATCACATATGTTCACGTCACATACACTTTCACGTTACATTCATACACTGAGCAGGTAAAGCAACAAACATGTCAGACAACATCGATCCCACAGATCTTCCAGTTGCACTAGCATTAGCATTAGCATTAGCACTAGCACTAGCAGCTCTAGTAAATGTACAGGGGTCGTTTCAGGTATTGTACAGACATTACACACATACTGTAGCTGAACAGAGACAGGTGGACAATTACATACGTCAAAAACAGAAAAGGTCATAGTCGGTCTGTCGTGACTATCCAATCGTTTTCGCCTATTGTTGCATTGTCCTATAAACAAGGATTTCCTCCTGAATACTCTTATCTAAACGCGGATGAAAAACTGAAGACGAAACGCCACTTTTACATCTTTTGTTTTCATTGTCTCCATATAAATATAGCCTTAGATCACTTTATTTATCCCTAAGTGGAAATTGAGTGAAATAAAGTGATCTGAATCTATTTTCAATGACAGTTTTTTTTTTATGTTCGCCCATAAAGACCCAAACAGACACTGGTGCCCAAAAGCATCTACTAATCTAAATTGTTAATGCCTGTTGATCCACTAATCCTATCAGTATATTTAAATAATTTGTGTTAAATTTTCAGACAGATATGACCCATTTGGATGTTCAGAGGCTCTGTAGTTACCATAGAAACCATCTGTCATCTTTTACAACACTGATTCACCAGTAAATCCCATGGAGTTGGCTCAATGACAGTGGATGACAGGTTTTTTTTTTTTTTACATTTTCTAAAAAGGTCTGTTTTTTCTCTATTTATGTTCTAATCCTCAACTTTATTCTGAGTTTTAATGACCATTTACATGATCAGTAAATTAAATATAATAAAATACCTGATATACAATAAAAAAATCGCAAAAGGCAGAGGATGATATTATTAAAAAATGCTGATAAATTACTTCATAAAGTCTAAATACAGAGAGAAAAAATCCTTTGGGAACTAATACAAAAGTAGCAATAGTCCTGTTTACATGGGAGTTTTTATTCCTGTTTAATTCCAAATAAAATTTAATTCCACTTTAAGATGACCATGTAAACACCTACTGTAAATCCAGGTGAAAATGACAATTCTGAATAAAGTGACTAGTTTATTCTGATCTTAATTCTGAATTAGATAATTCCTCTGCCATGTATACAGTTAATTCTGCTTTAATATTATTCCTGTCATTATTCCTGACGCACATACAGTATTCAGAAATACTGGCATTAATATGTTGAAATTAAATAGAGTTGAATCCATGTAAACTTTAATTTGGAATTAACATGTCCAACATTCTGAATTATTTAGTTCTGAATAAATCATTTGGAATAAAAAAAAAAAAACATCATGTAAACGTAGCAAATGAGACTTTATGGCAGGGGTGTCAAAGTCATTTTAATTCAGGGGCCACATTCAGCCTAAAATTATATAAGTGAGTTAGATCAGTAAAATAATAGAAATAATACGATAAAAAACATATAAATAATATCAACTCCAAAGTTTTTCTCTTTGTTTTTGAGCAAAAATTGTAAAATACCATCATGGAAATGTTTACATCTGCGAACTGTACAACAAATATTAACAACCTGAAAATTCTTCAGAAAATTAAGTGTGATATTAACAATATTGTACTTTAGTTTATCATTTATGTACATGTGCATCAGAACTTAAAGATAACAGTGGATTTACAAATACACACATTTAGTAACATTCACAATGTTGGTAAAATTCCACATACATTTCAGGTTATTCACATTTTTTGTATCAAGCTAGTCTTTATTTATTTATTTATTTGTTTCTTTATTTATTCCCTTTTTCTTAACACTAAAAGAAAGAAGAAAATTTGTGTTTTTTTTTCATAATTGTTTATTATGATCATTGTCTGATCCATTTTAGATTGAATTGATGTCAAATCATTTTAACTTCCTTACTTATTAATATCTTTTGTGTAATTTTTGCATTTCACAAATTCATCCCATGGGCCAAGATAGGACCCATTAGTGGGCCAATTTTGGCCCTTGGGCCGCATGTTTGATACCTCTGTTGAGCCACATTTTGTAATAACATGCATTTTGGAATAAACATCCAAATAATAATAGTAACTTTTTAATTTCATTTTATAATAAATTTTTTTATTACATTTTGAGAAGATTATTACAAAATGCACTTACAACTTTTTTAATTCTCTAGAAAATCTAATAACATGGTGCATTATGTGATAACACTTCTAAATCATAGTTTCTTTGTTTGTTAATTGTATTTTATTTTAATTCGGGTATGCATTTTAGGCCAAAGTAAGTGTTTTCTACTTGTTTACAGAGCTGCTGTGACCAGATCATTTATCCACTATGGTTCATTTTAAACAAATATGAAATTGCCTCAAAACGCTAAACAAACAACAACATTTCTATTTCCAAAATATTTCCATAATTTCAAATTATCCATGTTTAATATGTCTAATTACCAGTCAAGACATAATCCACAGTTCCTTGACTTTTAATGCCACACCAATAAAGTGACCTGCTGCTGTAAAATGTAATAAATTATTACATAATGCGTCAGTTTATTACAAAATTAAATGAAAAAGTTATTACATTTTGGACGTTTATTACAAAACGTGTCTCTGCTATGGGTTAATTCTACAGTTATTTTTTGTGCAGACCTGGTATAGATGCTTCCCTGTCTCTCTGAGGTGTGTCTCCAATAGCCACCTGTATAAATATGCTATCATCTTCTATATGTGTGTCTCCACATCCTGCTCCTCCTCCTCTTGCTCGACAGGGCTCAGTTTCTTCCTCACTCCCGTTAATGAAAACAGTAGTCTGCAGCAGCACCTGAGCGCCCTTGTTTGTACAGCCAATCCTGTAGCCTTCTGCAACTCTCTTGGCTGCTTTTCTCCGTCAACTTTTTCAGCTCTCAGGCTCTCAGGTTTTCATACAGGCTAGTCGTGCCATTTGATGTGGGCCAGGGGGGTTTATTCAGGTGTGGCGACCAGCGCTGCCACCACCCAGCCTCTGATGTTGCGTCCATCCGCAGCCAGGTGTCGGAGCTCCATGACAGAGCCCAGTGTTCTGGGTAGAGTCGATGAACAGAGGGCCTGTTGATGCAGCACGTCTGTGGGGCCCTGCGGTTTCTCCCCTCTTACACGCAGAAGGCCAGGGCGTATACCTGCTGGAGAAGAGTGGGGCTGACTGAAGTGGACCTAAAACACTCTTGGTCATGCTTTGACCAAATGGGAAGTTAGAACCCGGTGCATGTTTTGTGTATCCCTCCTCACTTTGGCCAAATCCCTACCCCAACCAGCCTGAATGAACCCTTTCCATATTTTTGGGCTTAAAATGGGTCGCCCCGGTACGGCATCAGGCCTCCTCCCACATTACATCCTGAATGGTTTTATGATTAAAAACAGAGCAAAACAGGATGGTCACTGTGGATAAATGTTCTCTTAGTACGTGTTTCAGAACAGTAAATGTTCTGTAATCCCACTAGACTTCACCACATGTGGATGTGTGGAACTTTTATACAATGAGTTCCTTTTTCACATTTGTTTTGTGTCATGTTTTCTTTCCCCGCATTTTGATTTGTGTTAACTGCATTAGAGCTGCACAATATATTGTTTGAGCATCGACATCGTAATGTATGTTCGCACAGGTCCTGTAATTATTTTTTCTTGTATTTATGCATTTAAAAAAAAAACAAAAAAAACTGTGTTTATATTTTTAATTTTTTAATTTTTATTAATTTATTTTTATGTATGTATTTCTTTTTAAAATGTATTTATACATTTATTATTATTTATTTATTTTTACATTTTAATTTATTTTTAATACTTTATTTTATTTTATTATTTTGGTTACAACACAGCTGTTATATTCTCCAGAGGATTTTTTCATATCACAATATCACATCAGTGTATATTATAATATCGTGCAGCCCTAAACTCCATACAATATTCCTACTTAAACATCAGGACTGTGTAGAAGAAGGCAAAATGACATCTGAAGGAGTGTGATGGATGACACAGGGATAATATGATAGATGTTATTATTGTCACACAGCATATGAACTGCACGAAAAAACAAAAGTCCTTTACCTGAATTTAACTAAATCAGGGGTTCCTAAAGTACATACCTCCAGGGGCATTTGGAAAAAGCCCAGGGGTACTTGAAAATACTTTGGAAAAATCCATGAAATAAGTCATCATGTACCAAATACAAAATAAATCATGAGAATTAATGCTGAAATGTAAAACACAAAAAATAAATAACAGTTTTATTTTATTGTTTTAAACTTTGGAAACTTTTTTAAGAACATTTCTATTTTATATTATTCACAATGAGTTTGTTTGAGTGGCTCAGTAATTATTTTTTCTGAATGAAAGTTTAATTTATTAATTAATAACCAATTATATTTTTCTAATCAATGAAATAGGGACCATACCAGTTGATATTTTGCATACAAAATAGTATATATATACATATTTTTTTAGACATATGTTCCAGTTACAATATAAAATATAAAAAGGCTCAGGAACTAATTTTGCCATATATTTTTAATCAGAAATACTGAAGTGAGAGTTCGGGTACTTGGTCTAAATTTCAGGGGGTGAAACTACTGAACTAAACAAACAGCTGATAATTAATTCAGTGGGTGATTAATATGTTTCACCTCTAACAAGATCTTTAACCCGCACTGGTGCTGTGAGTGACTCCTTATTTCTTTAAAAACTGTCAGTTTGATGGAGTGTATAAATCTTGGACAAGGCCAGTATTCATCAGAAAGCCTCAAATTGAAAGAGTGCTTCAGGGAACATGAGACGCCAGTTTCACACATGGATTGGCCACCATAGGGTTCAGACGTGAATCCTGTCAGGAATCTTAAGGATGTGATGGAGAAGACTTTACAATATTCCATCTGCAATAGACAATTGGAGGCAAAACTAAAAAGGCACTATGTATATGAATCGTAACATTACATAAAAAAAAAATTCAATATATCAAATTTTAATTTGGTCCAATGAACCCATAAAGACCCAGAGCTACATTAGTGACACTTACCAAATTAATCTTTCTCCATACACAGTAAATTTTGCAGTGTTAAATCAACACTTAGAGAGTTTATTTAACTCCTTCTAGAGTGTATTTGGTCCCATTGTCTCCAAATTAACTCTCTAAGTGTTGATTTAACACTGCAAAATTTACTGTGTATGTCTCCTTGTAGCAACTCATAATGTAATAACTTAAATGTAATAAAAGTTCATAATAATGTAATGTAATAAAAATCATGAGTGCATAATGTAAAAATTTAATAACTTATTACATTATGAGCTCAAATATATATCAACTCATAATTAGACATTAGTAATGCCCCTAATTTATTAATGGTTAATAATGGTTAATTATCATTAAGTAGCAGCTTTCTAATACATCTACTTATCATTTGCTGATGTTGTACATTTTATCCAGATGTGCAATAAACAATCATTTAGTGTCTTCAGTAATAATTTACTAATCTTATGTAGGTCATCAGGTAGCTCTTACCTAAAATGATGATAATGCAACTTTTCTCACAGTATAAGTCATTGTTACATTATGAGATTTTACTAAATTATGAGTTGCTATATAGTTGAGCTAATAATGTAATAAGTTATTACATTATGCACAAAATCAGTATTACATTATGCGCTCATGAATTCATTATATTATGAGTTGATTATTACATTCTGATCTTTTATTACATTGAAGTTATTACATTATGAGTTGTTACGAACATTTCTTATGTTGCCATTAATCATTGTATTATCTCTATATTTAATATTTTTATTGAAAATCATATATTTTCTATCATTTAATTTAGTGATCCCAGTGGTCCCAATAGGACTGACAGAACCTTAGAAACCTACTGGTGTATGAGTGTGTGTGTGAATGGGTGAATGTGAGGATAATGTAAAGCGCTTTGATCACCATGAAGGTGGAAAACAACTATATAAGTCCAGACCATTTAGCATCTACTTTTTAAATTCAGGATTATTAAAACAAAAACTTAGAAAACTGATGAAAAGGTGACTTTTTCAGCGATAACTGAATGTAAAAACAAGTGTCGTCATCCACTCCATGGGTTTTGCTGATTAACCAATGTTGTAGAAGATGACAACATTTCCATGGTAACTACAGAGCCTCTGAGCATTCAAATGGGTCATATCTGACCATGTAAATATGACAAACTTTATCTAACACCAATTATTTACATGTATTATCCATCTTTTCAAGATGTTGCAGACAAGCGTTGTTTCAGTAGATCCCGTAGGATCATCAGTGATCCCACCCACCCACCCACCCACAACATGAACTGTTGTTCCTGCTCCACTCAGGGAGGAGGTTCTGCAGCATCAGAACCAGAACAACCAGGTTCTGTAACAGTTTTATTTGAAACTCCATAAGGCTGTTAAACTCAAAGTAATCCCTTGATGTATATGTCTGTAGAGTGGGTGGCTATAGATGTGTACATATTATAGTTTTAGTTTAGTTTTTAAGTATTTATTCGACTGTTTTTATTTTTAAAATTCAGATTTTATGATTGATTCTTATGTCTGCATTGAAATTTCACTGAATGTGCACTATGGTGGATATTTGTAACAATAAAGTGGCTATTCTATTATATTCTATTCTCTAATATGTTTACTGGCTCAGATGTTATTAAACTTGACGGGTGAAAACATTCATGACTGTTTTATGAGACATGACTCAACATTCATACCAAACCTTTCATGAAGGTGGAAGACAGGAACGATGACAACTTTTCAAAATAAAAGTCCAACAACTGCAAAGCTGTAATACCGACTCCAGAGAACACGCCAATGTCCCACTCCTGCGACCACACCTCTCCGTTCCACAATGACCCGCACCAAAATACGTTTGCGCCCCATCCCGTGGGTCTCGTCCCATTGCAGGCCTCTAACTGGAACGGTTGGACATTCCCATTAGCAAAAGATAATCATCAAATTGGCACTGGACTAGCCCATTGACACAGGTGTGACTTGATGGCAGTGCTGCTTTGCAATTGTTGGACTTTTATTTTGAAATGTTGTCATCGTTCTGACACAAGGTTTGATATGAATGTTTGGTCATGTCTCATAAAACAGTCATGAATTCTTTATGTGTAGTTTATGACAGCTGCTATGAATGTGTTATAAACTCACCCGTTAAGTAAAGTTTACATCAGATTATGGTCACCAGTGGCTGTTTAGGTCGTTATGGGTTTAATATTTATTTTATAATGTGTATATCATTATATTCCCTAGCTTTACAAGAGACAGATTCATTATTTCCACAAAAGTCGCCTCAAAACCAGTGCTGGGAATATAATGATGTTACTAATGTAGCCAGATTTAAAGTAACGGAGTAATTACTTAATTACTTTATCCATAACTGTATCACCGCTACCGTTACTCTGGAAATTATTTGATGAATTGGGGCGCAAATGTGTGCCTCAGGTACATACAACAACTGGAGTCAAATACATACAGATGATGGCAGCTCAAAGTCACAAGGTCACATTTCAGCTCTGATTTGTTAAAAGTAACAATTGCAGTATTAATATTTGCTTTTGTCTTTGCTAATTTCTTTTCTAAACACGTTTCTGTGCCTTAATATAAAGGGTGTACACACTTCAAATGATTGTAACATAAGAATTCAGTAAATAAATATATAATAGAAAAAGAATATACAGACATCATTGTATTGTTTTTTTTTTCACTAATAATAATAGAATAATAATTGACAGACATCATTATTTCATCACTACCTGTTCACCTGTATATATATAAATGCAAAGTTAAAGAATATTAACATTTTGAACAAATTCAAGTAACTTTCAACAAACATTAAATTTTCAGTTTTTAAAATGTTTTTCCTGTTTATAATCGTTTGCAGGTTGAAATCTGTTCATTTTGAATAAACAAATGTTTGGCAAGTTGGCACTTCTTTAACTGTTTTTTTTTTTTCATTTCTTTGACATTTTTAAGCAAAAACAAACAAACAAACAAGTAAAGCAAAAATACTTTTCCTGGTAACTAATTACTTTGCTAGTAGAGTAACCTTTTTGGAGGAAGTAACTAGCAATTGTAATGAATTACTTTTTCAAAATAACTTACCAAACACTACTCAAAACATGGCTAAAGGTGTGTAAAAAATAAACTGGAAACTACTGATGTGAATAATGAAAGTGTTTAAAGGAAGCAAAACTTTGGTGTTACATAATCTAATTGTCATAAATATTATGTTTGACGCCTGAAGCAAATTAACAAACCCTTCTAAGAATCAGCCTCTTTCAGTTGCTACATCTTCCTCAATAGTACTTGGAATAAGAATCGAATGTGATTTCTGTGAAAGAGTTCCTGTTTTCAACTGAGGCCTATCTTCAGCTTTTGTTTCTGGCCAACGCTTTTATCACTGACTACTGTGAAAGACGGCAGCCGGCTACTGTAACTCACCCAACTACTGCATCTATCATGTCGCCATCTCTGGGTTTTTGCACAACTTTTATTAGCAACACCCTTTTACAGTACATCCACACATTTGCAACTTTACCACAGAGCATACACAGGTGTCAAACTCCAGTCCTCGAGGGCCGGTGTCCTGCATGTTTTAGATATTTCCCTCTTCCATGTGATTCAGTTTAACCCTTTAACTCCTGAGAATTAACAAAATAATTGGTAACATGAGCAAAGTAAAACACAAATGGTAGAAAAATGAAAGAAAAATACTACAATAAAAAAAAACCCAAAATGTCGAAAAATAAACAAAAATGAGCAACAAAAACGAATAAATATTTACAAAATGACAAATAATGTGGAAAATTTTGAAAAAAAAAAAAAATTACTAAAGAAGAAAACTACTATTGAAATTTGGTCCCAGCAATTTTAATTTTTGCCTTTAAAAAATGTTTAAATAAAATAAAAATGCACAAAACTAAAAGAAAAATGGTTGAATTTTTCTGAATATTTAAACTAAATCATCCATTCAGAACGCATCATCCCTGACATTTAAAGAGTTAATAATCAGCTCCTCATTAGACTGATAATGATGCAATGGCCTTCAGGTGTAATGGAAGAGAGAAACATCTAAAACATGCAGAACACCGGCCCTCGTGGACTGCAGTTTTACACCCCTGCTTTAGACGCACGCAACCACAGTGTTTCTGCGGTTGAACGTCTGACTGACTGTAGCGTTCAAAGTTTATCTTACACCAGCATCTTGCCATTACAAAGAAAGAAGGAAAAAAAAAAAGAAAAAAAGATAAGCAATGTATAGGATTAAAGCAGAGACAAAATAATCCTTTCTGTGTTCATGTACATAATGCCTTCAGCTCAGATAAAGAAGCAGTCTTCAGGTTATCAGTCAAGACATTAAATGCCTCTGGAGCCAGACATTTTAAAGCAGAGGAGGAAAAGAACGGCTGTAAATCATGGTGGAGGAACAGGTAAGCCTCAGCCATGCGAGTGTCACATCCACTCACATGCACAAAAACACACACTTCTTTCTACTCCCTAGTGTTTTTTTTTTTTTTTCCCCGCTGCTGTTAATAGGAGCCATATAGAGCTCAGTTCATAATGAAAGACCCCCCAGGGGCCATGGCAGTAAATGAGACTAATAACCCTCTAAATAAGTCTCTTCTAGTGCTGAAAGGACGGCCTCTTTATACTGCAAGTGTATATGTGCTGTAAAGTCTTTTCCAGGCTACTACTGTAATTTTATTGCTCTTGTTTTATCCTTTTCTTTTAAAGTCTGTCAGAAAAAAAAAAAAAAAAAAAAAAAAAAATTGGGAGGGAAGTCACAGAGGGTGTCTGTGGATTAAAGTACAGCAGGCTCTAAAAGAGAAAGAGAAAAGAAATTCAAACTTTCACATGTTTGATCAATTTTCAGCAGCATTTCGTGTCACAATAGAAACAATAAAAGCAGGGGTCTCAAACTCATTTTGTTCAGGGGCCACATTCAGTCTGATTTGATGTCCAATGGAAAAAGAAAACATAATAACCTATAAATATTGACAACTACACATTTAGTGCAAAAAAAAAAAACACCCATTACATTAAGAAAATACTTTTATAAATTATCCAAATATTAAAAAAAAAGGAAAATAAAGGCAATTTTAACAATATTCTGCCTTGACTTATCTTTTTTTTTTAAGGATCAGTTCTACAAAGACACTAAACGTTTAGTAACAGAAGCAGAAAATGGTTCAAATTGTGTCTAATTTTCTTTAGATATTTCAGGTTATTCATATTTTATTGTTACGGGATAGTTTGTAAATGTAAATATTTGCGTCATTTTATAAACAATGAGACAAATTGGAACTTGTCATCATTTATAGGCAAAGAAAAAGCTGAGAAGAAAACATTGAATCAGTTAATAGGTTATTATACTCTTCATCTCTCGGGCCGCATTGGAACTGTCAGTGAGCCGCATTTGGCCCCCGAGCCGTATGTTTGAGACCCCTGCAGTAAAGCCACGACACGACGACGATGGCGTCCATTGTCTGCCTGTTGAATACCGCGGTTTGTTATGTGTACCCCCTTCTATTCTAAATATAAAAATGAGTAAATGATGAAAAGTAAAATAAATGCTAAGTACAGAAATAAATAAATAAACGCTGTATATAATGTTCCGTAAAATTTTAAAATTACAAATAAATACAGACTGGGCTGTGGTAAGTGTTTTGGATTTGAGTATTATAGATAGCACGATGAAAATAATAATAATTTAAAAAAAAAAAGGTTAAAAAGTGTTGGAACACTACAACATTTAGTTAAATTTACACAAAGAGATGTAAAAGGAGATTTGAAAAGAAAAAAAGAAAAAAACAGGAGGGTTTTAAATCAGAGTTACGTTAAGATATTTGGCCACTAACAAAGGTTTAACACCATTTGTTTGTATAAAATCATGCTCCACATGTTGGTATTTCAGAGCAGCATAACAAATGGACACTTAATGTTGTGAGTCAGAGGTTGTGTTGAACTCTGATTTACACCTAAAGATCTTATCTACATTTAAAAATGGCTTTGAAGTGTCTGTGTTGCTCATTAAACTGTACTATAAAACAGCACCAAATACCTTTTACAGACTCCGTAAATGTACTTGACTGTTGAATTTGTTTTTAATGTGAATTGGATTATTCAGTTTAAAGACGTGTAAGCTCTCATTTTTGTTAAGTTGTTTTTTTTCCCATTTTGTAGGAACAAAAACTCTGTTCTATAATAAAAGCATTTTTTTTTTTTTTTTTATTAACTTTGCCTAAATTTGCAAACAAGTATTAGTGTATAATGCTCTTTATCAATTCAATAAAATAACCTAAAAAGTATAATATAAACACACAAATCTTTCTGTTGTTTGACCTTTTAACCCCTGATGTGTCAGTGAAAGGATGTTTTAGTTTCAATATTCAGAAAAAAAACTACATTTTTAATTTTTATTTTTTTTTTTACTGTGGTTTTTACTGAGATAAACAGGTGTCAAAAAGCAATTGATTTACAAAAAAGAAAAAAAAGCCAAGACAAAACCTACCGGAACCAAATTACAATATTATTTATTTGTTTGATTGTTTATTTATTTATACTTGATTTTAGTAAATTTTTTATTAAGTTATTATTTTGTAAATATTTATTAGCTTTTGTTAAGTTTGTTCCTTATTTTGTTTTATATTTCTACATTTAATATTATATTTGATTATTGTTCTTCACTTTTGTGCCATTTGTATCTTATTTTGTTCATGTTATTTATTAATTTGTTGGTTTATTAGACATTTTTGGCTATTATTGTTCCTTTTGGTTACTTATTTTATTAATTTTTGACCGGAACTGTGAAAGTCTCAGGAGTTAAAAGGTTAAAAAACAAACATGGATTTATTATAAAACACAAAAAAGGACTTCTTGTACATTAACAAAGTGTTATGAAATGATAAATACCTCCCAAAAAAGGTATAAAAATATAATTGTTATCCAAAGCACAGTACATGAAGCACTTTGGGGAGCTGACATTAGGAACGATACCACACATTTATTATAAAGCAGCAAAAAAAGAACAAACTAACCCCCCCTCAACTCACCCACCCACCTACCAACACAAAAAAACATAACATGATTAAATAAATAATGATAATAATACTTAATAGATAGTTTAATATTTCCAATGTGTGTGGGTTTTTTTTTACATTCTTTATGAAGTACGTGTCAAAGAACTGATGCACATTAAATATGATTAAAAATAAACATATTCTCAATTTTCATCTGAGGTGGTAAAAGTACTCTCATTCTGTACTGTAGTAGAAGTACAACTACTGGGATGAAAAAAAATAGAAGTACTGGTTCAACTCTACTGAAATAAAAGCAGGAAAAAACCCACAAAATTCAAATATATCCAAAAATAAAACTTTTAAAAATGAGTTCATGTGTAGATGATGCATTTTATTGGGTCATGGTACTGAGTTTAGTGGCCATTTAAGAAATAAAGTCATAAATAGGACATTAAAAAAAGCACAATTATTAGATAAAAAAATCTAAATCATGAGGTGAAAAGTCAAAATTATGAGAAAAAGTCATAGTTATGATATAGTGAGTCACAATGTCTGATTTACAACTTATTTTTTATACTCTCACATTTGTCTAGTTTGAAAAACTAATGAGTCTATTCTGAGAATGTAAAGAGTATAAAGTACAGATATTTATATAAATGTAAAGAGTATAAAGTACAGATATTTATATAAATGTAAAGAGTATAAAGTACAGATATTTATATAAATGTAAAGAGTATAAAGTAC
>CM035788.1:34355892-34455892 GCA_020466265.1 Siphamia tubifer
AGTTATGGTTCAAAGAGAGCAAGAAACAACAGAAATATTAGGTTAATATAAAATCTAGATATTTATACATTTGGATAAAGGTTATTAATGTGACCTCATTTTCAGAGGTGGAAATAACTAAGTAGAAGTACTTCTTTTACTGTAGTTTTTTTTAAGTATCTCTACTTGAGTATTTATTTTTCTGGCAACTTCTTATTTTTGCTCCCTACATTTTTGTTTAAATCTTTGTGCTTCATACTCTACATTCTCAGAATAGACTCATTAATTTTTCAAACTAGACAAATGTGACAGTATGAAAAATAAGTTGTGAATCAGAAACTGTGACTTACTATATCATAATTTTGACTTTTTATATCTTAATTATCCATTTATTATCTCATAATTCAGACTTTTTTCTCATAATTTTGCCTTTTTTTATCTCAGAATTCTGAATTATTCTCATAATTTTAACTTTTTTTCTCAGAATTTTGACTTTTTATCTAGATTTTGACTTTTTATCTGATAATTTGACTTTTTATCTCAGAATTCTGAATTGTTCTCATAATTTTTACTTTTTATCTTATGATTTAGATTTTTTTTTTAATCTCATAATTGTGCTTTTTTTCAATCTCCTAATTATGACTTTAACATTTTTCCTATATTTCCAGCCCATACCCATTAAACTGAGGACCATGACCCAATAAAACATATCATCTACACACTAACTCACTTTCTAAAGGATTTATTTTTGGATATTTTTGGAAACTTTTCTGTTTTTTTCCTGCTTAAATAAGTATTATTTCATCCATAAAAAAAAAAAAAAAACAGTTTTACTTTTTACTTTACTACAATTGAGAAGGAGTTGAATCAGTACTACTTTTACCAGAGTATTTTTCCAGTCAACTAGCTGTACTTCTACTTAAGTACTTTGACCACCTCTGCTCATGTCCATGTGATCTGATAATACAGATTTCGTAGAAAGGGCTTTATGTTTTTGAACCTGCTCCTACATAAAGAAAACATCACCTACAGAGATGTTATTTACAGATTCCATTCAGTGCAGTGTACCAGAATCATTTTTGCATCAGTCAACCCACAGTAGTGTTTGACACAGCTGACTCTGTGTTACATTTTCCACACTTTCTCTCTTACTTAGTGTCGAGCGAAGAGCGAAGAATCCCCAGAGTTTGGTCTTAGGATAGTTTGTACTCTGTGTACAAACTGTTGGCAGGAAAGGAGGAAGAAGGCCATGGGGAAAATGCCTGGGTGAGGTGGAAGAGGGCAGATTCACCTCATGTTTGAGAGCTGCAAAGGAGAGACAAGGAGGTTAGGAGTGCAGTGCAGGTGAGGGTTCATCTCACTGGTTTGTTAGGAGCATTAAAACAAGCCAAAGCCAGGAGTGCTGAAACATTCGCTCCTTTTCCTGGGTGCTTTGTCCTTGGTTTGTTGATTGTACGGTTTATGGGCATCTATTAGAGGAGGGGTCTCAAACTCATTCCTTTCAGGGGTCACATTCAGCTCAATTTAATCTCCAGTGGGCCCGGACCAGTAAAATAATAGCATATTAAGCTAGAAAAAAATGACAAATCCAATTTTTTTCACGTGTTGTTTTAGTGCAAACAAACCCTATTAGCTTATGAGCTTGCTTTAAAAAAAATAAAAAACTATCCAACAAAAAAATACATGAAGGTCTGACAATATTATGCTTCAATGTGTCATTTACACATGTGCATTATGGATCAGATCTACTACAAAGACGCATAACTGTTAAAATTCCTTTCGAAATTTCAGTTTGTTCATATTCCTTCATGTTTTTCACATTTTATTGTTACAGGATAGTTCGTAAGTGTAAATATTTTCCCAATTTAATGTTAATTTTTCCACTATGAGAAAGACAGAAATTTGAAGTTGTCATTATTTATAGGTGTAATCTACATTATTTTTTTACATCAAAATGAGATGAAAATATGGAGTCATTCTTTTAATATGTTATTCTGCTATAATTTGACTGTAGACCCTATTGGTCTGAATGTGGAACCTGAACTAAAATCACTTCCACAGCTTTTGCTATATATAATTTTTGCACTTTGCAAATTCATCCCGGGGGGCCGCATTGGAACTTTTGCCGGGCCGCATTTTGCCCCCGGCCTGCATGTTTGAGACCCCTGTATTAGAGAGACTGACAGATATGAACTAGACAGAGACATTGGTGTCATATAGTGAAAAAGAGTAGAAGTTGAATATAAACACTCAAACCAATGTTCCTCAGTTGCTTTGTGTTTTCCTTTATTTCTCAGTAGCTCTATAAAGCATTGTTTGGTCAACGAAGCAGACATATGCCATTTGCCTGAATTTTATTAGTAAATATGACTTTATGAGCTGGAAGTTTCCATCATTTTTAAGCCATTTTGTATTTTACCCATTCGTGTGCTATGGAATCCAAATAAATCCCCTGTTATTCGGTATCGAAACAGCCATAATGTTGTTGTTCACTTTGCGCTTTCCAACAAAATTGTTTATGAAACATTCAATAATGATTCTTAGTTTGTTCCATGGAAATTTGGAAAGATGTGTGGTTCATAGTTTGTTTTTTTTGTTTGTTTTTTTTTTGTAATGACTTGGCAAAAGGAATGAGCTGTTATTTTGTCAGCCTAATTATCACTGCATGTAAAAAAAAAAAAAAACTCTGTCCATAATGTGAACAGAAACAGACCCCTACACCATCTGTGGTATTGTAGGATAATAAACTGTCATCATAGGTATAAGGAAGACATTTGTAAAACATTTCAGTGTTGTGTGAATGATTCATTAATAAGAAACAACAAGAGGGGCTGATTCACAACCCACTTAAAACAACCCGTGACCTTTTTCTTTTAATCTTGGGTCATTCCTCATGTGCACTTACTTAATTGCCAAGGTTATGACTGATGAAAGATGAACCCATACCACTGCCTTTGCTGGAAGTAGATTCATACTAACCCCCAAGCAGGGAAAAGCAATAGGGAGCCAAAGCAATAAAAGGCTTTGACATTGATGGGCCTGTTTCCCAAACACTTAGGACCTTAAGTCGTCTCCTTTCGAGTCTGGCTGGAGGGGCCGGGGCTCCGCTTCTTATTGCGGCGCCTGACCAAAGTCGCCATGCCCCAGAGAGGGTCGACTTTTGCTCTTGGCCCCTTAGTTCCTGTCTGTCTGTCTGTTCATTTGTCTTTTTGTCTGTCTGATCTACTAAACATGCTACAAAAGTGATGGTGAGGGTGAGGAGTTTTGTGTGCGCCTAAGGCCTGCGGAAAAACACTCCTTACACTGTCAAAGCTAATATAGGTTCCTGCTCTGTTATGCAAAGGAAGTGCAGTACTCACAGCCTCCTGGTCAGACACAAATACATGGTAAGAAGGGGCAGTTAATAAATGATAATTATCTGACTACTGTATATTAGGTCAAGATTAACACATTAACACTGATTAAACCATCATTATGATTAATCTGATTACAATAATCTGATTATAACTTTTAATGGAATTAAATGGAACAGTTGTTCACAGTTTGTTTGTTTCAAGTTATTTTGTTGAAACCAAAGTAAAAATGTTAACTGCGTATATATTCGTATTTCTGCATATGTTTTGGATATTTTATCACTTTTTTAATTGGTTTGAATTGTTTGTTTTAGTTTATTTTTTGGTGTATTTTAATGGGTTTTAGCATGTTTTGTATATTTTTTTTCCTCTGTATTTTTAGTTTTTTGTGTATTTTTTTAGGAAATTTAAGTATAACACTCCCCCCAGGGAGTATAACACTCCCCTCCCCCCAGATAGAACAGTTGACTGATTGTTTTAATCCAAAGCAACCTTGTTAATCTCATTAAAAGTTTTAACCATTTGACAGCATTATATATATATATATATATATATATATATATATATATATATATATATATATATATATATATTCGGTAAAACTTGATAATACCTACACACAAATCACACAATGTATTAACTATTTATTACCTATTTGTTAATGTTTATTCATTATGTATTAATAATTTGTTACCTATTCATTAATGGTTTATTCATACACAATGCGATTGTTCTTGTTTTCTATTTGTAGCCGTGTGAACATATTTTTTAAGTTAAATTGTGTTTAAGCGATACATTAATAAACATTAACAAATAGCTAACAAATGGTTGATAGATCATGAACAAACCATTTACACATGGGTACCAAATGGTTAATACATAGTGAAATGTGTGTAGGTATTATAAAGTATTACCATATATATATATATAAATATATTTTATGACATGTAATTTGTCAGTGATTCGTTGCATTTAGGTTTTTCTGATGAACCTCATAATGTGGTTAACCATATAAAAAGAAAAACTCGTTTGAAGCTCAACGTAGTAGATCAAAACACATGAGTGAACATTTTACAGTGGTTGCTGACAATTATTCCACAGATTTTACTTTTGGCAGTCATAAGGTGAGTGACTTCATCATCGTCATCTTCACCAATGTAGGATCATTAGTCCACAAAACCCATTTACTTTTCTGCATGTTTCTGTCAAAAAACACCCTTCATTTGTGCATTTGGCTTCAGCGACTGGATTAGGTTCATGCACAAGGCCCCCACTCATGCCACTGGATTGCTTATGACAGGCCCTTATGCAGACACCTTGACTGCCATGAGCAATTACTTTAAATACACAGGAGAGGGCCAAAGCTGTGCTGACCTGTGGGAGGGTGAGAGGGTGAGGGAGGGGTTGAGAAGCAGGGGAAGAGAGGCACTTAGAGGAAGGGAGAGGTGAAATAGGGAGGAAAGAGCCAATTCTAGATGATGTAAAATGCATAGCTTTTCTCCCAGAGTAACCACTTTCTGTCACATAAAAAGCATTTATTTTTTTTTTTTTGTCAGTTAAGTGGAAGAATATGTGCTGCTCATGACTGAAAAACTGATGATATGTAGGTCTGCCAAATGTCTATCAAAGTCTTAACTGTCATTTATAATCAGGTTGCGTTTACATCAGCTGTCCTGCAACTGAATGTGTCTCTAGTCCATTACTGAAATGCATCTATGTCTTTGTCTGTGGCAACATTTCAGATACATTTACCTGTCTGGGGCCCTGACAGTGGCACAGCTGACAGGAGTCCTGATCCCTTCCAGTCTCCTCCAGCTGTGTCTGACTGGTGATCAGGTTTCATACAGATCTGGACTAGCTCTGCTACACACTACAGGGCTTTTCCATGGCACTGCTGTTGCGTCTTTGCCTGCTCTGCTCTGTTTCATCTAAAAACAGGGAGCGTCCTCAAACACTAACTGAGTCGACTCCAGAGGGTTAGTACGGTTGTTGATGTTAAGGTATAGTTTGTCATATATTATAATATTGAGAGAAGGACTATGCTGCTGTGGGGTGATTAGTTTGGATTCCTATATTTTGTGGTTTTTGTTAAATAAATATTTAATGTACTGTCGGACAGTCAAATGGTTGACTTTTTTATTTGGATTAGTCACACTGCTGCTTTGGATGAATTTTGATTAATCATGATTAAATATAATTTTTTAATCTATATTAATTGTGTTTCATTTTGCATGAACAAGAACGAAGGGAATATATCCGCACTTGATGTGTTTCTCCAAGCTAGGCAAGGTGTTAGCTGAAATGCTAGCAGAATCCTTGACTACTGTATGTGTCGCATTAATATGATATTTTAAGCAGCAAGAAAAGAAAACTTCATGAAAACACTTTTTGGCAGTCGACTATTTTGTCTCGTCGGGAGTTTGTACTAAAAGTTCCCAAAAAATACACAACGAAACCCAAAAAATTATGGAAAAAAATACTAAAATTCACACAAAAAAGCCATGAATAATCCAAAACATATTCAAAAATTCTTGTAATACTGCCCCAAAAATAAAATATTTGAAAAATATGCATAAATATGAATATATATGCATTTAAAATGTTTATTCAACACCTTCAATACAAAAAACAACTTCAAGCAAAACAACTGTTTCATTTAATTGCATTAAAATTGTAATCAGATTAAATATGATGATGGCTTAATCAACGTTAATGCATTAATTTTGACAGTCCTACTTTAATGGCGTTCTAGTGAGTATTTATCTGAATGGCTGGGGTCCAGTTATATGTTATCCACTTTCTGATACAGTATTTTTAATTTAACTGCAACACTAAGCAAAACTTAGTATTTTCTTGGTATTTTCTTCACATGTACATTTGCTGCATTTGTGCAACACTGTTAAATGGTTGCAGAGGAAGTACATACAAACCACAAAAACAAAATGATATCCTGGTTTCATTCAATCTGTTTTACCTATTTTTGCTTATTATTCCTGCTGACAATATAATATTATACTCTTGACAAAAAAAAAAAAAAAATCTTTTTGGACAAAGGCAGCTAGTTGATATAAAACCCTTAAAATAAATCTGTTATTGAACAGAATAACATGTCTGCAGTTTGACACTCTTATTTTGGACTCATTATAGGTTTTGTCTAAAAAGATATGTCTGGTTTATGTAACCTAAGCTTAACCAACTCAACAAATCGACAAAATAAATAGAAAAGAAGACGTGATGATGTGGAATTTTCTTTTACCTAGCAATCTTTCTGTGGGTGGGTATGTGATGTCACTGTGTCTAGTATGTGGACAGCAGCACAAGGGAACCGTTGATGAAAGCGACAAGCCTGTGAGAGAATGAAGAAGTGGTGAAGGCCAGAGTTTGTGTGAGGTGAACCACGACTTCAGCAGATCACCCTGCTTCGCCTCCTTCTCAGAAAATGTCTTTTTGCTTAGCTCCCCCTCTGCAGCGTCTCTTTTCCTCACAAAAAAACACACACACACACACACACACACACATACACATTGCAACAACTAGAAATGTGTGCAACTGCTGAGCTGTTCCACATGTGTAGGGTGCGTCAGATCAAATTAGGCCTTGCTGACAAAGGGCCTTTTACATACAGGTGGATGAGGAGGGGTGGGAGGTGAGAGGGTGGCTGCTGCAGTCAACCAGTCAGTCAGTCAGTCAGTCAGTCAGTCAGTCAGTAAACTGGCCTGTCAGTAAGTTAATCAGTCAACCTACCACTCATGTGTCATTTTTTTTTTTTTTTCCACCACTATCACCATTTCAGAATATCTTATATCGTAGACTTTGTCATACTTCCATGAAACTCATACGGTTTAAATATAATGCAGACGTACTTGGCTTTGACGCATGCAATTCACTCTCAATACACAACATCCCATCAAGTGGCTGAATATGTGGTATGAGAAGCTGGATTTCTAAATGTTTGTAACAGTGTTTATCTCTCTTCTCCAAAGTTTATTTCATTCTTTCTCCAAGTTGTCACTTTTCATATGTTACTATAAATCCCCACTGTGGCAAACACACATAGATGCGTATACCCCCCCCCCCCCCTTCCTCCTCCCTTAGGTGCTGGTGAAACCATAATGCAGCTGCGCCAGTGCAGGCTGAGTTATTACGTTTAATCCGTCTAATTGTTGAGTTTCATAGAATGGGACCCAGTCTGCCTTGGAACTAATTCTGTCTGGGCATTCTATTTAATTCGCCACACTGGGCCCTAAGCTCTTCTAAAGGCAGGCTGCCCCCTCCACTCCCTCTTCCCCACCCTTTAAGAATATAAACCCCTTATCTTCTCCTCTCCCTCCCTCTGCTGCGTGGCAGAACACTGGGTGACTTGTGCTGGAGAGTGATTTCTCAACAGTCCATAAAACATTCTTCTGACATTTTGGACATCCACTCTAATGAGGCGGGATAATGGGAGCAGAGCTATCATGAGTAGCAAAAAAAAAAGGTCCAGCAGCACCAACCTTGCCAAACAGACACTTTTAGACAACGACAATATGCAAGTAGCGCTAAGACTCGGGGTAAAGCATGAAATGAATGGTAATTGAGATGAATATTTTTGGCTAGCTAAAGAGAAATGTATTGACGGTGTCACGTTGCGTACAGCCGTAACACGCAAAACTACCAATGTTATGACACAAAATCCTTTTAAAAATAAATCCAGGCTGAAAACCGGTCTCAGTGGTTGCACGCATTGCAGTGTGTGCTCCAGCTGGTGTCTTTAATTGTTGCCACTGTACCAAAGTAAATCGATGAACTCAGCACGGCTTGACTTTGCCTTGAATTGCAGACTCATGCAAAAACAATGCTGCTTTAACGTGTCAGATTTGTGGGGGGTTGATTGCTTGCTTGCTTGCTTACTTGCTTGCTTGGTTGCGTGGCTGAACAGTGATAATCCGCATTCGTAAATCCCATGTGTTTAGTCAAATTATTCCAGGCCTTAAGGCTCCCATTGTGGCCGCTGGCTGGTGCACTGCTGTCTGAGCCCCCCCACAGGCACAACAATGCCACCATTCAGTGCTATTCGCTGCTACTGACGGGCAATTTCAGGTGTGAATTGGGTGCATAGCCGGTGGCTTATATTAAATGACCTAAGATATGACCTCAAAGAGTAAGAAGGGATAGAGAGGGAGGGGAGGGAGGGGAAAGAAGAAACACACTAAGCACTTGTGATTATAAAAGAGAAGAAGTATGATCACAGCCTTGGCAAATTTGTTCATCATATTGCATCTCTTTCAAAAACAGATGAGAGGAAGAGTGTGTGAAAAAAGTACAGAATGATCTCTTTGGTTTGATATTTTCAATTCGTCCCCCATCCCACCCCAACTCCACTCCCGTTAAAACCTCGGTGCTATCTTCCCTCCTTCTCCCCAATAATGTGCTTTTAATCATATCTCCTTGGCTGCCTTGGTTGTGTGGGTGAGCGCTGCATCCAGGCCCTTTGATGGGAATCTGTGATGCGCCAAAAGTCTTTTGAAGTGGCTGGCTGGGTAGCTACAGGGGGCTTGCTATGGGGCCGGGAGCTTTGATGTGCCAGGGTCTGGAGAGGCCGGCTGCACGCTGCCCTGCACCGATCTGTCAGTAGCACAGCTGCACTGCTTGCTGGGGAACCCTCGCCTCCAACTGGACAAACTGACTGGTTTACTTGGTGTCTTACTCACCTATCTGAATGTATTTATTATGTACTTGTGGAAAAAACAGCACCAGCATTTATGGAAAAGTCAGCCATACTGTACACTTTTGTAGATAAAATGCCTATGTCATCTTGTGTTATATGTATTTCTTATAATGTGTAAAATATATCATTAATATAAATGTATCTTTCTTCATTGTTTTGCTTTGCTTAACAGCTCACAAAGAGAAAAAAAAAAAAAACATTCCTGGTGGATGGCTGTTTTCTGCTCATAGTCTATGTAAATGTGCCATTGGGAATTTTTCAGTTTGACTTTTGCCAAATGGAATCTGTTTTCTCTGCAGCTGCACGAAACCATTAAAAAAAGACCATGTGTTCTAACCTGTTAGATTTCGGTACAGCTCAACCTTGGCTCAACTCTCTACCTTTAGAGGAGAGTAGTTTCCAAGGCCGAGGCAATTGACACTTCGATCACTGAGTAGCTTTTCTCTTTCTCTACAAGGCCAATGCATCAGTTACTCATATTTCTTTTTAATATGATTTATTTCAATCATCCATGTTATTGTAATATGGGATCAAATGCCAGAACTCCATTGTAAAAAAAAAAGAGAAGAAAGAACATCAATATTTGAGGGAAAAAAAAAAAAACACATAATGAGTGGTAGACAGGGAACAGTACTGTAATAATAGTCCAGTCACATGATCTATAGAAAATAAGGAGTGACTCTAGAAGGGTAAAAGCTCCATATTTCGACATCAAGTGAATGTAGCAGTACTTTTGATTGGAATTTATTTGGCTTCATTTGGTTTTCATGCACAAGATGATGGACTGGCAAATGTAGTAGTGCACCTCTTAAGGTGCCAGGTTACACATTTATTGAGTTATTTATGAATACTTATTTTCAAAAGGGTTGAAAAGTATTATTGTGTGTTCTATTTAATCTAGCGCAACCCTCCTCCAAGAGTGGGCAATAAATGTTTTTCAGCCTAAGTGTAATATCACTCACCACAGTCGTTCACATCCATCACCTCGTTCCTATTTTCAAGCACCTATAAAGTGCCATAGTATATTTATTTAGCCCCAAAAGAGTTGAGTCTGCATATACAGTAGGTATGCTGTTTTTCAGTAGCACCCTGCTTCACTCTTACGCAGTTAAACATTTTCACACCTGGGAGTTACTCTATAGCGAGCTGGAGCTGTGTGCTTTTCACTGTTTTCTACCTCCAACCTTTTTTGATTGGTCATGAACTGCCTGCTATAATTCTGTACTGGTCGCTGTGGTTAAGGAGGGTGTTTTTGCTCTCTTTCACAGTGATTTTAATGCAGTACGAACTAAGGCAGGGGTGTCAAAATGTGGTCCTCGAGAGCCGGTGTCCTGCATGTTTTAGATGTTTCCCTCTTCCATTACACCTGGAGGCCATTGCATAATTATCAGTCTGATGAGGAGCTGATTATTAACTCTTTAAGTGTCAGCGTTGATTCTGAATGGATGATTTAGTTTAAATATTCGGAAAAATTCAACTATTTTCCTTTTAGTTTTTTGCATGGAAAAGGTGCCAAAAAGCAAGATTTTTATTTTAATTTTTAATTTTATTTAAACATTTTTTAAAAGGCAAAATTAAAATTGCTGGGACCAAATTGCTGGGACCTTCTTTCGTAATTTTTTTTTTTTTTTTTTTTTTACAAAATTTTCCACATTATTTGTGATTTTGTAAATTTTTATTAGTTTTTGTTGCTCATTTTGTTTATTTTTCAACACTTTTTTTGTATGTTAGTATTTTTCTTTGATTTTCTACCATTTGTGTCATACTTTGCTCATATTTTGTTCGTTCTCAGGAGTTAAAGGGTTAAACCGAATCACATGGAAGAGGGAAATATCTAAAACATGCAGGACACCGGCCCTCGAGGACTTGAGTTTGACACCTGTGAACTAAGGGGAAGATAAACGAGTAAAGACTACATTGTATAGATCTTCTGCAGGAGTCATTATTTCTTAAGGATTAGCTTGACTGTAATAAAAAAAATGATGACAGTGAATGCCTCCCCAGTGGTAGTTTGTTTGTTGAAATTGCCTCTGGACCCTTCCTTCCTCTGGAGGACGGATCATCCTCAGTTAACCTCAGCTACAGTGAACATCAGTTAGATTTATAGCCATCCTTTTTTCACCTGTGGTCACAATCCACTCTGACAGGACAAGAGATACAAACTACTCAAGCATGACTAATCACAATCTCAGATTTCAGCCTCGATCTGTCAGTTTGTGGGATTCTTTGGGAATGGTTTTGTGCTGAATCCTGGAGCAACTATTTGTTTTCAAAAAAGAATTGTCTTCCTGGAGTTTTCTCTCAGTTGCTCATTGCCCTTCTTTTTATGTTAGACACCGCAAGAGATTTGAACCAATATGTGGGGAGCAGAACTATAAAAACTCACTCACCTCACCTCAGTTTCACCTTAACACTTACCTAATCTTACCAGCGTTTGCCCGGGAATACTTAAAGTCTTTGCAAAAGGATTCGTAGAAGTCATTTAAGCATTGACTCTAATTGCACGAAGCTAAAGTTTGAACGCAACTCTACAGTATGTTGTTTGTAAAAAAAAAAAAAGTTCCACTCCTGTAGAACTGAGCTCATCAGATGCCCTTAGCTTGACCTGTAAATGCAAACCCGCTATCTTTAACACATCTGTGCCTAGTTAAATGAAGGTTGTATTTTAGTCCTATTATTGTCAAGGAGACAACACTGTCTGACTGCTAGTTTGACCACTCACCCCTATCTGACTTGCACATGTGGTCAGTCACTATGGCAACGTACTGAAAAGACTGCTTCCTGAGACTTTGTTGTGTTTGGGGCTTGGCACTGCATTGTAACCTAGATATTATTTTTAGGCTGTCAGTGAAGGCCCCAGTGTGTGTTGATTTAGGATGTAAGCTGACTGACTTTTTTGTGTGCGGACACATATAAACACACAACCTCTGAGTTACACAAAATCCCTGACCCACACAGCCAGAAAACATTTTAACTCTCGCAAATATACTTCTACAAATATATCGACAGACTGCACATCACTACGGACCCAGACATCTGTCAGCCGATCTCAGGTCACCGAAGTCATCAAGAGCACTGATGGTATGTGAAAAGCTCTCTGTTTCTGTGTTTGTCAGCTGTGTTGTCCCACACACCCATCTGTGGCCTTTTATTGCTTTTCTCTCTGTCTTTCTTCTTCTCTGTCTCTGTCTTCTCTGTGGCAGGCAGTAATAAAGGTCTGACAGGCAGAGCGTGAAGGTCATGGTTATTAGATGGTAAAGGCGAGAGCCACAGCTGGGTCGGGCAGGCCTCGTTTCTGGCAAAAGTGATGAGTTGTGTGCGTTGAAGCAGTGGGCGGGGACTTCTTATTTGACACGTTTTTTTTTTTTTTTTTCTTTCCTTGCAGCCACCTGGTTTGATGAAGGAAATGCCCTGGGGTGTTTTTTTTTTTTTTTTTTTTTTGGATGAAGTGAAGGTGTGAGTGAGAAGAAGGGGTGGCGATTATAAGCGAGCCAACAAGTTGAAATACAGTCCATGTAATGTGTGTATGTGCCAGTGAGTGTGAGTGCTTGCCTTATAGCCCCTGAGGCGATCACACCTGCTGCTTCCCCAGCTCTATTTGAGCTCCCGTGGCCATGGATGCAACAGTTCAGCTGTGACATATGTAGACACAAAAACCACACACTTCAATCCCTTTTTGATGAGATGGTAACTCCTTTAAACCCTCAGCAGCTCTAATACCTCAAAGGAAAACCAGAGATTCATAAGCCAGCTGAAATCAATGTACTTGTTGTGTTGATTATACAGGGTGTCCCAAAAAAAAAAAATCTGTCATTTCATCACTAATAATTTGGTGATGGAATTATTTTCATTTTTTTTTTTTCAGTATTTTTCATCTTTCTTATTTTTCACTTTTTTTTTTCCAAAAAGTGTTTTTTATTTATTTATTTATTTTTTTTTCTGATTTCAGGAATATACATGTTGTTTAGTGAAACAGAAAATGTGTTATGTGTATTGAAGTAGGCCCAAACTCAGTTGAATAGAATAGAATAGAATAGAATAGAATAGAATAGAATAGAATAGAATAGAATAGAATAGAAACGTTATTACTCCACCAAGGAATGGTTTGTGTGTCTGTCTGTGTGCAACATAATTCAAAAAGTTAAGGAGGGATTTGGCTGAAAATGTCATAAACTGTTGATACTAGCACAAGGATACTACAACAAATTAGTGCATTTTGGTGTTGATCGGTGGAGGTATGGGTGGGGGTACACTTGTGACTTTCATTATGTTGGTCGGGGCAGACGACTGCTCACAGAAGTAAAAGGGGAGTAGGTGGGAGCCCATCTGCCTTGGTGGAGTCTACGCTCTCTGAGTGCTTTTCTAGTTATCAATGTAACACAATGAAACTACATTTTAGCAGGATCTCTTCAGTAACATTATAAAATCATCAATTTCATTAATAGAGATAAAAAAAAGACTCATCACTAAAAGATAACATATAATAAAAACATTATATGATATAAAAACATATCATAAAAGACAAAAAAAATCAAACAACATATATTGAAATAATATCTATATATACGTACATATATATATATATATATATATATTTAAACAACAGATGATAAAAAAAATTAAAATTCCCAATGCAGCCATAAAATATATTACATAAATGTTTTAAAAAGGTTTGACACATTTTACTGTCTGGAGAAAAAAAAAAAAACTGTGCAAGAGTCATATGTGAATGCGAAACATGAATTTTTTTTTAGAACATTTCATAAAAACAAGTGCCAACAGGAAAGCAGATTTGGACATGGCATAAGATTTTTCAAGAAGAAGGTTGTTCGTATCAGAAAAAAGGACTCCGCTGCCAACTTGATCTGTGCCTTGTCACAAGTGGTGCACACATTGAACATTTATATTAACTTTATAAAATTACAATACCATCCCCCAGATTTTTTCTTTTGAAGTATCATTCCTCTAATATGGACAGCTCAAATTATTTACATGTACAATTCCTACATGTCAGCAGATAATAATGTATCTTAAAAATGAGTTCTTTGTCAAACTGGCTGCTAATATGCATGATAATAGCCCATTCAAATTCTATGTAAAGAGGGAAATTGTATGCTTTCTCTGGAGTGAATGGGTGCCTCTCCTCTACTTTTTGATAGTGAGAACAGTTTTTAAATCTAACGACTAATGCCTAGACGCCAATACAACACAAACACAAATAAACATGTCACATAGTTGTAATAAAGTGTTTGTTATGATCAGCGTTAAGCATTCACCTGAATTCACTGATGTTTGTAAAACCATGATTTCTGACCAAAAAATAGTAGGTTGTGACTGTTTCAACTTGTGTTTTGGAAGCTAGTTATTTGTTGATTTATCACAAAGCAAAGCAAAAGCTATAACTTAATATTAAAATATGTGGTCTTCCCTAGGGGACAAACAGCACATAGAATCAAACAAAGATTTAATGAGTATAGATGGTTTGTCTTATGTAGTCTGTGTATTAATAATATTGTCTTTGGATGACAGTCAACTTTTTCTGAAGCAATTGCCAGAATCTGTCTCGTCCAAACCTCAAGTATTCTCAAGTGGGCTTAGTGCTGTTTTGGGAAAAAAGAAAAAAAAAGTGCACATAGCAAAACAAGAGTAGCTCCACACTGTAGCTATGTATTTAGCAGAGCAGTTACCCACCGTCACATCCACAAGAGTATAATGTATTATTTAGTGTTTTGTGTTTCTGTTTGTCTGTCACTTCCTGTTTATTTTGATATATTTCCCCTTGTGTTCTGTCTAGTCCGACCTTTACCCTTGTTTCCCCAGGTGTGTTGATTGTTCCTTATGTGTGTCACCTGTGTCTTGTTGTATCCCTGCCTTTATGTGTCTATATATAGTAAGTGTTTTACCTCCTTGTCCATTGCTAGTTCGTCCTGTCTTAAAGTGAACCAAACCACTATTGCAGGGGTCTGCAACCCTGGTCCTAGAGAGGCGCTATCCTGCATGTTTTAGATGTTTCCCTCTTCCAACACACCTGATTCAGATGATCAGCCTATCATCAAGCTGTGTGGAAGACTGATAATGTCTGTCAGGTGTGCTGGAAGAGGGAAACCTCTAAAACATGCAGGATAGCGCCTCTCTAGGACCAGGGTTGCAGACCCCTGCACTATCGGCACTTTCCCACTGTAGGAACCTTTTGTAGTTCCTATAACATTTCTAGTTCCTGGAACCTTTGTCTCTCCTTTCCCACAGCATAGGAACTGCATTTTTCCTAAAACGTTTTTTATTCCTACTCACAGGCAGTGCCTTTTTTAGTTCTCTATGAACTACAGTATATGATGTAGGTGTTCGGTGATTGGTAGAGCTGAGACCACGCCTATTTCTGCACCTTGCAGTACCGCTATCTTTAAAACCGTGTGGGTAGCGTCAGATACAGTGTGTGATAAATGGACCAATGATGCGGTTCTGTCTTTGGGCTGATAGGTGAGTTGATTAGAGCTATGACATTAGCATACGTTGTAGTATCTATCACCTGCTGCTGGATTTTTCTTCTCCTAACCCTCTGTAAACTCCTCCATTCTTGACATTAGACACTGTATTTGACCATAATTAACATGCTCATGATACAGAACATAAACGCTGTGGCCTCCTCATTCTCTATTCTAGTCTATAATAGCGCTGTCTTCTACTTCCTTGTATGATTGTTGAATTTGGTGCTCAAAGAATACATCACTGTCGCAGACATTAGCATCACATTGGCCCCTCCCATGGTTCCTATTGCCCTGTTGGAATGCAAACCCAAAGGTACTAAGTTCCTAGAACTACTCTGTGGGAAAGCACCTATTGTCTTGTTAAGGACATTTTTTTTGATACATTGTCTTTTCTTTTCCTTTGATACTTTGTCTATTAACAGTTTTATGTCCCAGGAGAGTGAATTTAATTTACTACAGTACTTTGTCTTATTGGGATTTTTCCTCTTTTCGTGATTTTTAGTTGATAATTTTGTTATTTGTTAAAATCCTCTGTATGAGCATTTTATGTTGAACTTTGATATTAAACTTTTGTTTATTTTTGAATGTTGAGTTTTGGAGTTGTGATCTTGGGTTCAAACCTTAGTTTGCTTCTGACACCCACACGTCTATCTTAAAGGAAGTGTGAATTCCAGGATTTTTGACTTCTGAGAATAATAACTAACTCTATACCAATTATTACGAATAAACATTCCACCTGAAATTCAATCAGACGAGCGTAATTTATTTTTGAAATGACAGCGTCAATCAGCAAATTGAAATGTGAGTGCTGTCATGTTTTGGTCAGGTGACACGCTGAGGCAGAGTGCGGTTCCGGTAGCCATGAGAGACCCAGATTTCAACAACATTACACAGCATGTACAGTGCCATTAGCGATGATGACGACCAAAATAATGAAGAGGAAGAAGGCGACTTGGAGATATATTTATACCAGTTCAAACCTGTTAGGCCAATTGAAGGTGCAGAGATTGTCCGCGAGATAGGAGACGCAGGTGACGAAGAAATTATCGTGGAAAATGACGGTGAAAATGATGACAATGAATGGCGAATGACATCGCTAGACTGGTGCACCTGTACGCATCAAAATAATCGTATGTGAATGTTTATGTTGCAAGGAGGTAGCTGGGATTGAATACCGTTTTCCAGAGGTGTTCGACAGGATAGGATGTAGCACTGATCATGAGGATTTCGACGTCATCTGCCTGCATTACGAGGTTTTGCGAGCTGCACTCATTGCTAAGACGGATATCAGAGGAGATGACTTCAGGAAGCTCTTATGGAAAGTTATTCCACTGGGATAGGCCGAACTGTTGTTTGTACAACCAAATGCCATACAAAACACCATGTTTACGTGAAATTAGCTCCCGAACAACACGCCGAATTGTGATAGAATCAACATGACCATCACAACATTACTCCATATTCACTTCAACCGGAAGCAAACCGGAACCGCAGTGCACTTGTCTACATCATGTGACTAAATCATGGTGGCACCCTATGTTCCAGGCGGGACATTTAAATCGATTTATATGACAAGACAGTGAAGATACCAACTGAAAGATTGTATTTATTATGAATTTGAGAATGAATTCCAATACATCGTGGATTTTTGAACTGGAGTTCCACCTTCCTTAAAAAAAATAAATCAATAAAAATCTCACTCCTCTTGTAAATGAGATCCTCTAAATGCTCATTTACATTGATAATTTGGACAAAAATTTGATAAAGGGGGGGGGGGCACCCATGGGTGATAATGGGGTCACTAACCAACCATAAAGGAAGCTCCTCCAAGCCCCTGCCACCACAGCCAAGAAAAGAAGCACAGCATCAGACCAAAACAGGATTCAGACGAGGGCTCATTGTGTCTGCTATCTGTTACTGCACAATGAGCTGTCTCATTCTTTGGGATGGGTGTCAGGAGTTCAGCTTTTATCACCATGACCTGTGTTTGACCTCACGGGAGGGTAGAGATGCAGCTGAAGAGGCCTCGTCGAAGCTGTGAAGAAAGAAACACGCACCCCCGGGGGGCTTCTATTTGGCTCATCACTCAGAAATAGCTTTATTACAACAACACTGACACACAGACACACATCACATGTGACTGTACAGGCACTTTACACGTTATTGACTGTGGATTCATAAGATACGTGTGGTATGAAAACACATATCTACAACATGTCAAACCCACTCCCATGTTGGCAGATGATTGGCAGGAAGACAGCTCTGAAGTACATAGTGATTACTGGGCCCCCCTGACAACAATGTTTATTGTTTTCTAGGGAGAAAAAACAAGGTGAAGCAAAGGATCAAGATGGACGACAAGTTAGGAAAGACAGAGTTTTAACTGTGTGTGCAGCTGGAAAACAGGTTGGGTGAGATGTTAGTGAAGTCCAAGGTCAAATGACAGTCATCTGAGTACACAACCATCTGCTTTCATGCACACAAGCCTCACACTTCATCCAGAGGCTTCACTTTAGGAACAGGTTCCAATACAGTACTGACTCTTTCCATAAATGTATGATGTCCAAGATAATAATCGACTAAAAAAAATTTATTTGAAGTGTTTAATTCCACATAAAGATGTTGATTTCAACCACATGAAGCAAATTTTTCAGTGTTTAAATTGACCTCCTTTTTGGCCTCTGTAAATATATAAATAAATGGCAACTGCAAAGCGGCAGTACACTGTAGATCCACAAGAGCAGTTTCAGGAAGTAAATGTTCCAATCATTAAAACAGTTTTTGCTCTGACATCACTCTGAAGAGACCCACTAAAACTGACTATATTTATGAGTAAACATTTACATTTTACAGATGTATTCTTGTTATCTGTTAATGATCAGTATTAATGAGCATTGCAGTATTTTTTCTGTATTTCTCATATTTTACTGTAAAGATTCTGTAAAAGCCCAGCTGGGGAGAAATATTGCAAATTAGCATTCACTACAAATACCACGTTTGTTTGTTTTTTTTTTACATGGAATTGCTGTTTTCAGTTTATTTATGTGCATGTCTCTGTCCATGTAAAATATAGAATAATGACATATAATGACTGTATTCAGTCATGATAATGTTGTTTGATATGTCAGTACCCAACACTAGCCTAGTGTTTCCCAAGTCCAGTCCTTGTGGCCCAGTGTCCTGCATGTTTTAGATACTTCCCATCTTCCATCACACGTGGAAGACATTACATCATTAACTGGCCTTTGCAGAGCCTGATCATTAATTGAACAAGGTGTACTGGAAAAGGAAAATATCCAAAACATTCAGGACAGGACTTGGGAAACACTGCCTTAGATGACCGGACATTTAGCTTGTCACCAAAAGGTTGCTGATTCAATTCCCTGGACTGGTAGAGATGTGTTTAGCTGAAGCAAGGCACTTAGTCAGTAATGTATGCATGGTGTAGTGATGGTTTAAAGGCAGAAGATACATTTCGGGGGCGGCACAGTGGTGCAGTGGTTAGCGCTCGTGCCTCACAGCAAAAAAGACCCTGGTTCCATTCCCACACCAGACCTTTCTGTGTGGAGTTTGCATGTTCTCGCTGTGTCTGCGTGGGTTTTCTCCAGGTACTCCAGTTTCCTCCCACCATCCACCATCCATTGCCCATTGGTGTCAATGTGAGAGTGATTGTTTGTCTATATATGTTCAGCCCTGAGATGAACTGGTGACTCATACAGGCTGTACCTCGCCTTCACCCATTGTAGCTGGATTAGGCCCCCAGTGACCCCTGTGACCCTAGTGAGGATAAAGCGGGTTCAGATGATGAGACAAGATAAATTTCAGTGTGTGGTGCATGTTCACATGTGTGACCCCTTTCTGACAAATTAAAGATAATTCTTTTTCTGAAGCAGTGGTGGAAAACAAACCCAAATGAATGATAATGCTTCTCCATGTCTGCTCGACTGTCTGAAAAGACCCAGCACCCACTTGGTCTACAGTATTTAAAATTCTAAATAATTTTGTTTATAATGATAATTCACATAATACGAAAAAGTGGTTTCAACTGGTGTTTTGGGCATACAGCAGAGGTGGTCAAACTACTGACATTTTGTACTTAAGTAGAAGTACAGCTACTTGTGTGGAAAAAATACTCTGGTAAAAGTAGAAGTACTGAACCAACTCTTCTACTTAAGTAAAAGTAAAAAAGTGCAACTTCTCAATTGTAATAAAGTACAAAAGTAAAAAGTAAAACTGTTTTCTTTTTGTCATGAATGCAATAATACTTCAGAAAATAAAAAAAAGCTGAAAAGTTTCAGAAGTATCTAAAATAAAGCCTTTAAAAGTGAGGTACTGTGTAGATAATATGTTTAATTGAGTTACAGTTGCTCAGTTTTGTGGATATGGGCAGGAAATGTAAGAAAAATGGGGGAAGAAAAGTCACAATTGAAATAAAAAAGTCATGAGATTAAAACATTTTTATAATTATGAGATAAAAATGCATAATTTTAAGAGAATATTATTAGATAAAAATGTCCAAATAATCAGATAATAGTCATATAACTATAATACATCAAATCCCTCTCTTCTCTTTGAATCCTTCTCTTTCTCTTTGAAGTGACTGATTTTTCATACTGTCACATCTGTTTAGTTTGATAAAGTAATGAGTCTATTCTGAGAATGTAAAGAGTATAAAGTACAGATATTTATACAAATATGTAGGGAGTAAAAGTAAAAAGTTACCAGCAAAATAAATACTGAAGTAAAATACAGATACATAAAAAAATCTACTTAAGTACAGTAATGAAGTACTTTTACTTAGTGACTTTACACCTCTGGCTTACAGTACATGTACAATAACCACATTTTGTAGTTTGGCAAAGCAATCCTGACCCCCTGTAGGTCTGACACAGATAATGGAGGATGTTTGCTTGTTGTCTGAGTGACTGGGGATCACAGGTAATAATAATAATAATAATAATAATAATAATAATAATAATAATAATAATAATAATAATAATAATAATAATAATAATAATAATAATAATAATAATAATAATAATAATAATAATAATAATAATAATAATAATAATAATAATAATAATAATAATAATAATAATAATCCTTATTTGTATAGCACCTTTCATACAAACACTGTAGCCCAAAGTGCTTCACATTGATTTTAACACAGGGTGAAAAATACATTATACAATATAAACTGATTATAAAATTTACAAGTTTAAGCAGCTGCAACAAATGAATCCTTCAGTCCTGTCCAGTATTTTGTCTTTGAATCTGCAGTCAGATGAAAGAGTGTGACTATGAAGAGGATGCCTCAGGTCAGTCAAGACTGAACCTTCTTTAAAGAGCTGATCATGTAAAAGTGTGGGAGATCATGCAGTGCTATGCCTGCAGTTTTACGGCACATTTTTACGATGCTCTACAGTCGGTTCCTGTGTCTAAAAGATTTCCAAAAGATTTTCCTAAAGCTTTGGTCTTCCCCTTGATTGGCAGACATTCCTCTGAATGCTTTGAATCTTTTATGTCTGTCCTGCTCTGTAAAAGGTAACATATCCAAATCCCTTCCAATCTTTGATGGATATTGGTTTTAAATATTTCAATGATTTTCTCATACTTTTGAGGCCAAATTTTGTACCAAAATAATGATTACACTCACTTTTTTTTTACTTCATTATTTATCCTAAATACCCCTATCCTAATTTTTTAATATATTGTAGACTTGAATGTCAGAATTGCTGTAAATGTTTAGACTAAATGATAATTATGTGACTAAAATGCATTAATCCCTGAACCATCTTGGCTTCACATTGCAAAGAAAAAAAAAAAATGTCGATAAATCACTGCATTATTATTATGTTTTTATGTTCATGTAAAATATCACCAGTCAAAATGTATATTTTCACATTAGTCTATGTACAACATTACATTTCTGCTGTACTGTAAAGGGACCACTATCAAAACTAACACCATCATTATCATCATCATCACTGTTATTTCAGATGTCATCAGCTGAACCATTCATTTCCATCTGTATGAATTACCCATATCTTAACTGTGCCTCATAATATAAAGTGTTTTTCTTCCATAGGCGAGGACCCCACCCCACCCAACTTACACTCACTCTCCCTCTCTCTCTCTCTCTCTCTCGCACACACACACACACACACACACACACACACACAAGGCCTCCACGTGGGAAACTCTTGTTTAATTTCCACTGGTTTCGGAACAGATTAAACGCCCGTGCTTGAGTCTCGGGTCAGCAACGCCGCTCATACTGTACAAACATTCCATATCCGTCAGAGGGTGGGGTGGACCTGCATGCTGTCAGTCAGAGAGGGTGGAAAACATTTACAGTCACATCATTTGTGTGCCCTGCAGGAGCTTATGGATACAAATACATGCCAGGATCACCCTCACTCAACCGAATAAATATGCAGGGCTTGAGCTTTGAAAGAAGACAAATGCTTGATTTAGTGTCTGGTGTTGTTATTGAGTGTGTGCATTGCTTTTCTTGCCTTGATGAATTAATCCTTCGAGCATGGATGAGCCTGTAGGAAGTGAAGTGAACCCGTTAGCATCAGTTTTACGCTCATTTTTATTCTATTTCCATTGAGTTTTTTTTCTTCTTCTCCTTTATCTCATCTTTCAACTTATTTAGATGTTTTCATCTCACTTTGCAAGAAAGACAGCTGTGTGTTAGATGTGGTTGTGTAGTGGCTCTCTGTTGCTGTTTTCCACTAATCTGTGTTGAGAAGTGGGCTGTTTGTTCCTTCATCTATGTGCATATGTGTACAGTATGTATGTCTCCCAGCTGTGCAGATAAGAACGTTACAGCATCTTTGCAGGCTTTCTTTCTTTTTCTTTTCTTTTTTTTTGTCTTTCTTTTTTTTTTTTTAACAGAGGAAGTGGAAAACTGTGGTTGGGCTGAGAACAAGCATCATGAACACTTCCCCACATGAAACAACTTTAGTTTTGCCAGTTTCACCCTTTGTTTGTCACCATTGAAGGGGTTTAGACATGCAATCCTCTTGCAATATGTTTTCGAAAACTAATAACTCAACTATCTTCAGATTCTCATATGAAGACCTGATGCACATCCCATTGTGAAGTAGATCTGTGTTTCATTCTTATTGTGTGTGTATTGCTTTATGTCTTGACTTGACAGCAGTGTTGTCATCATTGCATTTCCTGTTGACACAGAAGTCATGCACCCCTCCATCACACTTCAGCTCTTGTCTCTTAGTGTAAAGTCGGGAGAGTTAAACCAACACACAGTCCTAACTCTGCCAATCCACTCCCCTCCTCTCATTTCAGCGTCGCTAGGCAGCCCTGTTTTTTCTGCACCCTCTTTCTCTTCCTCCTTTCGTGCATCTGAAAGGGGTCAATGCCTCTGCATGATGGAACCACAGGGCTAAAAGTCTTTGGGCCAGACGCTGGAGGAGTCCACTACTAATTGCTCTCAGCGAATCCCCAACTATTGTCCCCCACTGGGTTTCAATTTGAATTTGAATGGAGGTAGCTAGCTGGTGCTGAGAGTGTAAGGTACACAAATGACTGTCACTGGGAATGGATAGCAGCGCTACAGGGATTGTGAACTTGTCCCCTAAATAAGCACTGTTGGCTTTTTGGCTCTGCATAAGTTACGGTGTGTTTGCACTAGCATAAGCGCCATATTGATGTACGCTTGGCTGAAGTAGCAACAGGAATGAATTGGGAGATGTTTTGGGGTGGACATTTTGTTAAGTGGGTTTCTCCAAAGATTTAATGAAGAGCTCCTGTGTTGTTTCCTGCCCATTTGCTGCATTATATTACATTATAGGAGCCTGGCATAGAGGTGGGTTAATTGGTACTATAAAGCTGTTCCACTTGATCTTCATACTTTTGCTCTTAAACCTATTTGCCTTTCTCTTCACCTTTCTACCAAGACACTATACGGCAAGTTCAAGTTGCCTCTCGAGTGCATAGTCAATGTCAATACTTCTAAAAGAAAGATGGAAAGACAGACTGGCCAAGTCTGCTCCGACAGACAGAAAGACAGCTGAACAAATTGCCAGACCTCCCCCTCCCCGCAGTTCACTTGTTCCTTCTCTATAGAGGCGAGGGTCCTGGTCCGTGTCCCCCTCTTCTCCTACCCCACTAGTGGTTAATTGAGCCCCTGCCAGGCCTCGCCCCTTTATTGCCTACATTTGTCAAAGCTTGCAGGCCTGAATAGTGCCAGAGACCTTATACAAATGAAGAGCCTCCTCGCCTCTCCATCTCTCTCCATTCCTCTATCTCTTTATCACTCTCTCCATCCTCTAAGAGCAAACAGGTCTGGCTGAGGGCAGCTAAGGGCAAACAGTGGCTCAACAAAGGCAGTGGCTCACTTAGTGGGTGTGGGCAGGTGCCTGATATTCTCCCTGACACCTTCAAGGTCAGTGGCGCTAAATCTCTCTTTGCTAGATGTAATAAGCTTATCTTGTGTCGTCCACATCCTCAGCCTTCCCCCCAAAAAAAAAATTATCCAAAGAGGAACAGATGCGTGTTAAAAAAAAACAAAAAAAACAACCCCATCATGGTTAGATTGTGGATTAGTTCAGACCTCAGAGATATCTAAGCAGGGGACAGGTGTACAGTGGGAGGTATTGTGTGGCGCCAGAGTCTGTCCACTGTGAAGCTGTCATCAGCACATGTGCTGCTGCCATCCCGTGGCCTGCATACTGCAGATAAGAACAGCCATTCAAGCAGGCAGTCAGTCATTCACTATAGTCATCTTTGTTTGCCCAGGGCGAGACACAGACCTGTAACATACAGAGAAAGACATGGCAGGGGGGCAAGAGCTTTTACAGGCGGAACAAAATACGAAGAGGAACGACAGAAACAAGGAAGTACTAATTAAAGAAAAGACAATACGTTGCCATATGGAATCAAAGTCCAATATAGACTGTTTGTCTGTTCTCTGTGTCTGCTGCCACACGTACCGTATCAGATTATCCTGAAATTTGAATCACAATTGAAAGTTGTTTGATGTTTACTCTAAGACAAAAGTGTCTTTGTGTATTCACTTCGCATCCTTAATATAGTTACTGTCTTCATGGTTGCATTGGTGATTTTTATCAAACAAATAAAGCTTTAAAGAGCCAAACATCCCAAAACATCTATTAATATAAACTAATACCTGTTGATCCACTAATCCATTCAATACATGTAAATAGTTGCTGAAATATACAGTTTGTCATCTTTTCATGGTCATCAGATATGACCCATTTGGACGCTCAGAGGCTCCTTAGTGAACATGAAAACACTGTCATTTTCTACCACATGGATCCACTAGTAAAACCCATGGAGTTTTAACAATGACAGTCGATGGAGACACTTGGTTTATGTTCAGTTAATGATATATTTGCTGGAAAAGTATTGTTTTTTTTCATTTTCTCAGTTTGTCATATAATAATCCTCTGTTTATGAACCTTTACATGACCAGTAAAAAAAAAAAAAAAAAAATATATATATATATATATATATGTATGTATTTAACCCTTTGATGCATGAATTATGAGAACCTTAGTCAATAATTTTTACCTTACCATGAAAAAAGCTATATGATTAAAAACATTTTAATGAACCCATTTATGTGGAGTTACAGCTGGACAACATGTGTTTAAACTTTGATCCAAAGAAACATATATTTAAAACACAATATCAGAACACTATGAAATAAAACATTTTTGATGCAGTTTTTGTTTAAAAAGAGACTGTTACTTATATTCTAATAACAAGCCATTTAAACATAAACATGTTAGTGCAGATCAGGTATTACGAACAGCCAAGTTACAGTAAAGATATGAACTGACTGATATGGAACTAAAACAAAACAAAAAAAACATGAAAAGACAACAGTTATAGCACAACTGTGTGCATCAAAGGGTAGGAAAAAAAATGATTTCACTGATAAAATGCAAAATACAAAGAAAAATATGACAATAAATGTTGATAAATCATTTAAGAAAAGCTCAATATAGAGAAAGTGTCATTTGGAAACTATCACATAAATGACCCTGGGTCACTTCTGATCTGAGGAAAATGTATCACGTCTATATTAGTGCTGCTTAATGAAACTAACAGTTCTCATTCCGAGACACGAGTGTGAAACAGACGATACTGTCGGGTACATCAGGTGGAGATGACTGGTAGTTTTTGTTTGCTTAAGGGCAATTGAAACTGAGTCACCATGATATAGTTTCACCCTGACGGGAAGGTTTTTAAATTCTATTGCCCGCAAAAGGGCATAGGGTGAACCATTGTCTGGATTAAACCTTTTGGAAAACATTGGCAGCCATGTGTTAAACTTGAGCTGTTTGTTGGTTAATTTGATACTGAAATAGTAGACGCGTCAGTTTTTTCAGGTTTACTCACTTAAAGCCTTAATACTCTACACTCCAATACTAGCTGTGCTTTACTATAATGCTTTTTCCATCGTATAATTTCCATGTATTTCCACATATTTACTACATTTCAAGGATCAATATTATATTTCTCAAAAATATTGGCCAAATCTTTTCTTAGTGGTATTTAGTAAATTTATTTTACTAACTACTGTGTTCATTTTCCTCTTTTTGAACTTCAATAGTGAACTTAGTTACAAAGGTGTTGAAATAGGAAGAAATTACACAGACACTGAGTGTCATCTGGCTTTCAGCTTACGACATACTAGATTTAAACTCATGCGCTCATGCATCATCCATTGATGTTTGTTTTTCTAGATGGCCAGAGACATTGCGTCATGTGAGCCTGTGTTTTCCATGGGCAATCCACCCTCACTGCTTTTGAAGTTCAAGTTCATCACCCAGATCCTGAAAGTTCATGTTCAAGGGCACATATTATCACAATGTGCTCGCGGTCGTACACTTTCAATGAGACAATTGTGAGATACATTTGTGTTTGAGTGTTTGTGTTTGTTTGACAGATGAGAATCACTTAAAGTGAGCTATGTTAAAATGACTTTGACTTTGAATGACTGAATTTGTCAAACATATTTTGCATTTCATATGTGTATACAGTTTCCACAGGATGACTTTTGATTGCTTTCTACAATTACTTTGTCACTGCTGTTTTTTTCATACAGTTTCCAATTAAAAATAAATACATATAAATTATCCAAAGTTTTCTGGTACTCTAGTGTGTTGTTTTGCACATTTATGTTGTATTCAAAATCTCCTTGAGTATTGTGGTATAACAAACAAAGTCTAGTATATATGTATATGTCAATATATTGACCTTTTGAAGCGCTGTGAATAGTTTTCACCGGTATGTTACATTGTGTGTGTGTGTATATGTATTTGTATTCACTGGGGTTTGTGTCTGCTCCACTCTCTGGGGTGCCATGCCCCGGTGCAGAGGTCTTTGTTGTGATGGCAGAGCCATGAGTCAAGGCCTGTGGGAACAAGCCCAGCTTCTCTCTTTTCTCTCCCACGCTTTCACACTCATCCCATCGTGTGTATCTCCACTTCGACTCTGGTGTTGGGGAGGTGCTGAGTAGTGAACACCAACATGGAAACTATCACACATGTGTGTAATGGTCATCAGACCCTGAGAAACAGGATGTGCATGTTATTGTTTGCTTATATACCTACAGTACATATGTCTGTTAACGCCATTACCTATTATAGACATGTGTACTAGTAAAAGTATTCTCTAATATACTCTGCTCACAGATGAGAGTTTATGTAGAAAAAGGCTCATAAATACAAAGCAGTCCACAGTCATTTCAGCTCCATATTTACTGGTATCATTTTAAAGCATTAATTCAATTAATGAAATGATCAGAAATAACTAACATATAACTGTAGTTTATAAGTAAAGATAGCAATTAAAACATAAGCTGGGAGCTAAAATAAAAAAGTATAAGAAAAGTGACACAAACTAAAACAAATGAGCCTTTTTCATAAAATCAGCTTTGCTTTAAATAATTCCTTTGAATAAGAATAAAGTGGCTGTGCTCAGTATGGGAACTGAAATAATAATAATAAAAAAAACAATGGTTTTGATATGATATCTGAAATCCACAAATACTAAAACTAGTCGGTTTCTTTAAAAAAATAAAAAATAAACAATGACTTTATCATTAAAACTAAATTAAAATCAAACTGAAAGGCTCAATAAAAGTGATAATGATCAGCATTTCAAAAATAAACCACTGCAAACGCCACTGTTACTTGCTTCTATAAAGACAAACAGTGATATCATACAAATACAGAATACATACAGTATGACATTTACAATAATGCACTTCTTCACTGACATCATCACTCAGAGTTTCTCAGTTACTGTTAGATCTTTGTTGTTTTGTTTTGTGCTTTATCATCAATAGAAAAGCATCAAACTCAGTGAAAGCATATGACGCCCAACAACCAAATCATCTGTTAGTGTAAATGTCTAGACCAGTGTGGTACCCTGGCTCTCATGAAGTCTTGCCAGTCTCGTATTTTTCTCAGAGTCTCAGTCTGGCTGTACCCAATGATCCCCTTCCACTGGGTGCCATCTGGCTGGCTGTGCCCCAATCAAAGAGCTCATTCTGGGGGTTAACTCTGCAGCAGCAGAAAGATGGGGGTGGGGGTGGAGGGCAGATCCAGGCAGCCAGACCAGACCAAGGCCAGGGGGGTTTGAAGCCCCTCACCCTAACCCACAGACAGGGGGTCTGGGCCAACCAGCCAGAGCCAGGAATAGGAAAAGAGTGAGAGAAGGGCCTTTATCAGCAAGTCTGAACACAATTGTGGTGTGCAGTGTGGGAGTTGGGGGAGTTAACTCTTTGTATAGATGAATGGATGAATAGAGGAGGAGGGATGAAACACTAGCATCTCCCCCTCCTCACTAACCCACCTCCCTATGCTGGATCTCTGTATGTTTTAGGTTGGCCATCTCGAGGCCCCAGGGCCCCTCTCCATGGACAGACCGACAGATACCATCAATTACCAAGGCCAGCCCCTGGCCACCATATGGCCGGTGGCTGTATAGGAAAGGAGCCTGTTCACAGCACCAGCCCTGCATATGCTGCAAGCCAGCAAGCAGAGATGCTGTGCAAATGGTGTGTGCCTTTGTGCATGTGTGCAAGTGCTATGTGCTACACAAGTATGGCTTTGGATAGTGTTACAGACCTGCCAGAGAGTTTTCAAGCAGTCAGGATTGAGTTACGGGATTGAGTTATACCTGAGTCTGTGCTCTTGTACATGTGTACTTGTGCTTTTGTGTGGACCAGGTTGAAATTTAGATAAAGAAAATTACATTATTTTTGGTTGATTTTACAGCTGGGCTTTAGGTATTTAGTTAATAATTGCCAGGGATATGTTTGGATAGGGTCTTTTTTTAATCCTAACATAGTCCTCATGTGCCTAGACGGGGATTCAGGCAGGGGGAGTCTTCCACTGAGGCAAACAGTCCACACTTCTTGTCATTGTACCATACAACATTATTAAACCACAAACTTTTTCTATATTTTCTGCCTTTTGTCATTTGGTGAATTCAGTTAGTGTCGTGAAGAAGTCTGTGGATGAAGAAGCCATGACCCACTGGTTTCTGACCAGCCATTTTGAAGTCAATAGCTTGAAAATGGGGCACCACTGTGTTAGCAAGAAATTACTATATTTGGACAAAAGGGTAAGAACTACGGGGGCTTGAGGGGCAGAGGGGAGATAATGTGAAGCATTAGCATTTTACACTTATTTTGTACAAACATACATTTTATCAAACATTGCATAATTGTACATTATTCTTGTTCATGGAACCTCTTAACCACAATCACAGTAGAGTGGTCTGTCATGGAAACGTTTATTTTAGGGTCCCACCAACCCAATATTTGCCAGAAAAGGTAACCTGAGTGATCTTAAGCTCTTAAGGAAACATCAAATCGACGCTTGTGTAAGACATAAAACTGGAAATGACAGAATATCTCTCCAGACCAAAATACAGAGCTCACTGCCATCAGTCATTGTTGTCAGGGGAAAGTGTTGACTAGTCAAGACAGGGTGTTGTTGTTGTTGTTGTTGTTGTACTTGTTGAACGGGTGGGTAGTAATAAGAATATAGTGTTGTTAACTCTCTGGTTTCTTCGTGTGAAAAAGAGAAAGATGTCAAAGGTGAAAACTGAGGACAAATCGCACTATGCTAACAATGCTAACAATGCTAACAATGTTCACTTTATGGAATGAATGAAATCCATATAAGCAATGATGAGTGTCACACATAGGCTTTTTCTCTGTGAAAATGCATGGTGGTCATGTGTATGCTCAGAAGCGCTTGGAGACCCAATGTGACGGGATACCCATTTTGACAGAACACCGGCAGTGTAACTCCGGTTTCAGCCATATCTGTGCATTAGCGGAACAAATTACACTTCAACGCACATTTCCACCATGTTGGATCGAGACTCGCAGCTGATCACTGTAATCGACCTGAAATTTATTGCGATCATTAATTGCGATTATACAATCACCCAGCCCTCGTCTATCCTGATGTTTTACTGAAGTTAATTGGGTAAATATTTCTCAAACTCAATTCATCAGTAACCACCTGCCCCAGATGACAGGCAGGCAGGAATGCTGTCAATACTTTGGAGCTAAATAAGTAAATAAATAAATAAATAAAAAAAAAGGTTGATCACTTTAATAAGTAGACAACAGAACTCATAAGATGTGTAAAGTATATTTTTTGGATGCAGTAGTTTTTTTTTTTTATTGAGCTGTATTAAGGAAAGAACACGAGAGGCAGCTCTATGATTAAAAACTGAGACTGAGTTGATTTTATTAAGGGATGATGAAAACATTTATTCCCTTAATGATGTGATGGAATCATCCATTGGCCCAAACCTAGACTAAATCCCATGGGCTTTGTTCTATGAAATATTAGAGGCAGTCAAAGCTAATTTCAGGGCTGAGTAAAGTGCTTTGTATTGTCCCTGTGCCAAACTGTACGCAATCTCCTAGCTATGTACATACTATAGCCTGAAACAATTAATATACTCTCCAATCACAGGTTGACTAGCAGCTACAAATACTAGAATAATAAATAATACTACTGACAAGTCTAACACAAGGAGGAAGTCGTCGACTGAAGATGATTTAACAGCTTCTTGTTTCAAAAAGGCATGGCTAAATGGTTGCCAGTTTGTTTTTGAAGACGCACGTACTCCACAGGTTCCACTGACAAACAAATGTTCAACAATGATTTTCATGTGGAATTAAAGATTGTGGTGTTTGTTATTTCTGGTGTGTGTGGTTTAGCTACATATACAAAGATGAAACGACTGACAAGAGTTCCAATGCAGTAAAAATGCTTTGTTGTTGACCTGTCATGGCTAATAGTCTGGTATATGTAGGTGTGGTTGTATGTCGGATAAAAACCAAAAAATGTTCTTTTTTTCAAGTGCCACATCAAAAGACTTCTCTATACAGAACAACAGCTCATGCCTCAGTGCTTCAGGAAACATAGCGACTATGTTCATCATTTAAACTGTGGTAATATGCAAAAGAAGACGGAAGAAGTAAATATGAAACAGCCTATGAAGAGCTCGATAGCTGCAAGGGTTGTTACAAGTAAAAAGTACAAATGTGCTGGTTTGTGATTCGTGTTTCATTTGCCAAAACCACTATTCCCACCTGACAGCCAATCTGTATACATGAACAGACACCTGTAGACCAGACATGGAGAATTAGGGTTTGTTTTTGCAAAATAAAAGAGACATAATAAAAGCACACACAGCACAGGGGTGATGGTAAGGTTGTCTTTTCTGCTTTGCACCCCAACTTCTTGAAAAGGGCAAATCTACCTAAATGCATTGTAATTTAATTAGACATGTCTGTTTGAAATCAAACTGCAAGTGGAAAAGAAATCCTACTCTTGCTGGTCCGTTTCCACTCACTACATGCCCATTAACAAAAAACACATTGCCTCACGGGTGGGGGAGGGGTTTTAGTGTGTGTGTGTGTGTGAGTGAGAGAGAGAGAGAGAGAGAGAGAGAGAGAGAGAGAGAGAGAGAGAGAGAGAGAGAGAGATATGTTTCTGTTTGATATATAATGTGAGAAAGAGCCAACAGCAAAACAAGGAAACATCTGGGTGATTAATCTTTTAGAAGGGAAGAAAACAGGGAGGCAAATAGTACCAGCCAGAATAGGTACACATATTTGCACACACACACACACACACACACACACACACACACACACACACACACACAAACAGCTGGAAACCAGAGGCAGTGATCCACTTGAGTCACAGTCCTCATTAATATTATATCAAAGTCTCTTTGATTGAGGCTTTGGTTGCAATCATTGCACACAGAAAAGAGGAAACTTAAGAAAACCAAGTGTGGTGTCTTGTGTGTAACTCAATAGCTCCTGTCCAACTTTCTTTTTTAAAAAAAAACCCAAAACAAAACATTTCAGTCTTGAATTCCCAAAGTGTTGTTTTCCCTGGACCCAGAGTGCTTTTACTTTGAACATATGCTCTTCTCATTCATTGGGGAACACACATTCACACTTCACAAGTGAAACCACAGCAGCTCTGCTTTTACCTCTGTGCTCATACTGCACTGGTGAAGCTAGAGGGGGGGGGCACCTTGTCTAAAGGAGGGAAAGGATTATTCACCTCTTTTGGATTAAAACCACAAACCTGCTTATCGCAAAGAAGCTCCTGTAACATGTAGACTACAATTTCTAGTCACACACATGATCTGCACAAGGTCAGAAGCTGATGTGACTCAGGGAAACTAAATCCTTCTCGCACCTGCCAACATGATATGTTTGTCATTAATATTGGCTCATTTTATTGTCTTAACCACACCGGCGTATGATAAGGTGTTTGTATTTCAGCACATTGTATGAACATCATTTTACTTCAAAAGAATTCAAACACAAAATCTACAAACACCACAGTTACAAAATTAATTCAGCCTATGTTTACATTTAATTTCATTACTTTTTTTTTTTTTTTTTTTTGTAATAACAGTTGTGCATACAGTTTGTTACAGCACAGAGGCAGCTGTGTAAGTGCAGTTGTGCAACAGACTCTTTCTCATTCCCTCAGGCCCTGAGCTATGAATCCTGAGGCAGGACAGGGCACTTGTGTTTACTTTAGCTGAAGCTGACTTACAGTAACAGTAACAGGCTGCAACATAACAACCCAAGTGGGGATGAGTTGGAACTAGTACATTTTGGCTCCCTTAGAACCTGATGAGATGGACAGATAGATGGAACATCTGCTGAGCTGCTGAGTTGCATGCGCAGGCGAGCATGCACACAGACCTGAACACAATCACACAGATAGTGTACTGTACCCACCGTCTGATCCTATCGCAGTAATGCAGGTGTCCTGTGATAGGTGCACACACTTAAAACACATGACATGACCACACACACATAGACGCATGCATGCACACACACACTCACACTCACACACACACACACACACACATATATATATATATATATATATACTGGTTTGCATGTCTCATGTGGACCAAGTTTGTGATCATCACTTGTCGGTAAAGTAGCCATTGGGTAGTGAGCATAAACATGAATGAATAAATACATTTTAAATTCATTAATTAAATTAATTAAAATCAGTCAATCAATCAATAAAAAGAAACAACTTCAAATATTCTGAAAAATATATGATTTGCTTTGCACCAAGCTTTATGTAGACTTCCAGAAAAAAAAGTATTCATAGACCTACAGTATTTGCATACATTTGCAGATTTATATTACTATTGGGGACCGACATTTATATTTAACCTTTGTGAGGACCAGAGTTTTGGTCCCCATGGTGTGACTGTAAACAGATTACAAGCACATATACACACACACACACACACAATGATGAAGCTTAAATACAAACACTGTGACTTACCCATATTGGTTCCATGTGTTGTTCAGAGGGAATGTTAGATCTAAACTAAAATCACAGCAATTAAAAAAATACAATCTAATTTATTAACTCTAAAATAGCCTTTTCTCTGAGTTTGGTTTTGCTTGACAAAATAGGAATGTCATATTGTTTCAATTATTTTATTAATTGTAATTGTTAATTTAAATTCCTGTATGACCATATTATGGGATTAATAATAATTGGGATTACATTGGAGTAGAAAAGTCACACTAACAGATCAGTCACCCTTGTCCACTCATCCCTCTAGTACCTCACTTCCAACATTATGGAAACATTTAGGGATAGAATGATTTTGGTTTTTCTCGTTTTATTGTAAAATCATTTGTCATTGTTGTCTGTGCACATACACACTCAGTGGTCTGTTAGTGGTGGCGTATGGCCAGTCTGGTGAGCTGTACTGAAGTGCCGGCCCCGGTCCCATTGTGCTGGGGTTTTCCACTCAGACACACTGGCATTGGAGGACCCCGACAGCCTTATGTGAACTTTCCTACAAAACCAAAATACGCACACAGACATGTGTTCATGCACGAAAAACACATGCGCACAAGGCAACTACACAATGTACTACAGAGGTTTTCACAAAGTATAATTAGAAAAAGCACCTAACAAAACACACGAACAGAGGCAGGAAGTGCAGCCAGTGGCTCTTGGCTGCCAGTTAAAATCTCTCCTGTTCGTTGTTAGACCAGATCCTTTATAAACGTCTTCACTCTATTTCAAGGGATGTAGAGTGACAGAGAGGCTGCCCACTCCACTGGAAGGAGCAAACGTAGTGCACTGTTTGAGTGAATGTGTGTGACAGAGTGTGCAGGATGTGTCTTCCACTCCAGTCCTGAGTAGTAAAAGACATACTGGAACATACTACACATAGTCTCTCTCTCTCTCTCTCTCTCTCTCTCTCTCTCTCTCTCTCTCTCTCTCTCTCTCTCTCTCTTTTTTTTTTTTGGTCAAAGTCACAAAGTACTTTATTGTCATTACCACATACATTAAAAAAGTGGAATTAAAGTCTGTGTATATTCCCAAGATGTGCATGTGTATTTGTGAACAGCTGAAAATCAAAAAAATATCCGTCTGACCTTCAGATTAAAAGGTCAATATCTATGGAATTAGATTTGTATTAAAACATACAAGCAAAACTTATTAAAAGTCAAACAAACAAAAAATGGATTTGAGAAATAAATAAATTAAATCAATCCAAAAAATAAAGAAATTTAAAAATAAAAACAACAATCATTTGAAAACAAATAACTTGGTTAAACTCTGTATTTTATTTTGATAGGACATATAGTTTTGTTTTCAGTGTGGTTTCTCTTCCTCCCTCTTTCTCTTTTGAATGAATGAATGAATGCCCTTTATTGTCATTATACAGCGTACAACGAGATTGGAGAGCTCCTCCTTAAATCAGTGCAAACAGTAAAATAATAAGTTAAAAAAAAGTGCAAATTTGCCAATATTTACAGAGTAGAAAAAACCCCCAAAAAGGTAAATATATTAAAAAGAACACAAGAATAGAAGTGAACATGGAATGTATAAATAGACAAAAATGTATTGCACAGATGAAAATGTATGTTATTGCAGACATTCACAGAATGAATGAGTAATGGGGCGTAGGGGGGATAAATATTGCACGTTTGTGTTGGTTGCACTTCTGTTTTTTTTAATTCCATAAATATCAGTAAGTGCTATAGGTAAAATGACAAAATAAAATGTGAAATATCATGTGAAAGTAAAGTACAGGAATTTCCCTAAAGTTTGACCTCAAACACAACTTGCTTCTATATTAGATGCTGATATTGACCTTTGAATTAGAAGAAAATCACCTCATCACAGTTCATTCCTCATCTCACCTGCACATTATAGAGGACACAGTAGTGGAAGTAGAATATTTACTATGCAAACTGTTACTAACAAATCACACTCAGAGAAAACAAGTTTATGAGATGCATGTAATTAAATAGAAAATGATCTTAAAATTTTCTTAAATTATGTTAAAATGTTTGGGAAACTCAAACTGTTTACCTTCCTAGTGTCTGGCAAACACCAAAGCAGCAGAAGTACTAGATTCAGCAACAGCTTTATTCCACAGGCCATCAGATTACTTAACTTTATATTTTATTCTGTTATATTTATTAATTACATGCATATTTTAAACTTGTTTGCTCTGGGTGCAATTGTTGGCACATTGTTGGTATACATAGTGAAAAAAAAAGGCTTCTTCCACTACTGTGTCCTCTATAATGTGCAGGTGAGATGAGGAATGAACTGTGTTGAATTGATTTTCTTCAGGTTCAATGGTTAATATCTGGATCTCTTTGTGCTTGATGTCAAAATGTAGGTTGATTCCTATACTTTCACATTTTATTTTATCATACTACTTATCAACCGCGCTGATATTGACCTTTGAATTCGAAGGTCAGACAGATATTGTTGATTTTCAGCTGTTCAGATCTTCATTTTAGGCAGATCCATTCCCAAGGGAGCCAGGATACAACCCATAAATATGATTAACTTTTGTGTAATGGGTGGACAAATATAGCATTTTAGAAGTTCCCAATGGATAAAATCTCAAATTTGTAATTCTCTGTAACATGCAATTCTACATTTTAAGTAAATATTTTCATATTTCTTAGGACTACAGATACCAGCGAAATTATTCAGCAAATTACAAACCTCTAGCACTTGTTGTTCAGAAGTTAAAGATGACTGAAAATAGCCTAACATTTCAAATCATAATTTTGACTCCCTCCCCAATTCAAATGGTCATGACTTTGGAACTACTTATAATTAAGCCTTGGATTTTTTTTCCCTATTTTTCAATCATATATAATGTTCCATAAGTATGTAAAAATGTCAAAAAATCTTAAGAAATTTGTTTAAAATCTGTTGATTTCATATGAAATGACCCATTTGTTTTATTTTTACTTCTCTTTTAAATGAGCAGTAAGATGAGAAATGTGTGTTATTGTGTTTTTATTTTTGTTTCTCCACAGTCCAATATGAAATTTAATTATTCCATGGTGATTATTAACCCTTTGATACATACTGGTCACTCCAGTGGACAGTTCTTCTACAGTTGTTCTCTTGTACATTCATGGATTTTGATGTTTTAGTTCCATATCATTACTATAACTGGTCTGTTCTTAATAAACCTAATCTGCACTAACATGTTTATATGTAAATCAATAGATTGTTGTTATTAGACTGTAATTAACTGTCTTATTAAACAAAAACTGCATTAAAAATGTTCTGATATTGCCTTTTAAATATTACATTTCTTTTGTTCTAAGCTTAAACACATAAGTATGTAAGCTGGGTGGACATTTTTCTAACTCCATAAAAAAAAAAATAGGTCCATTAAAAACATTTCAATCTCATTGCTTTTTTTCCACTCCTAAAGAGGAATAAGAAAAAAAAAAATCTCATAATTCATGCATCAAAGGGTTAATTATCTGCCAATATTGTCATTATTGCCACTGATGTTTAGAAAAAAAAACACTCTGTTTTTCTAGAAAAATCTCACTTCCAACCAGTTCCAACTCACTGCTCCATATAGTAGCTACAATCACTCTCCCACAGCCAGTGAAGTGGAAGCAGTGGATGTGGACCTGAAATCCTTACTTCCCCTCTTCATTCCCATACTGCATTCTGTCCCATTCCTGTTGCAGGGACAAAGGACGAGTCCATCCGGTCACACGCTGTGCAAAACCACCCAGTTAGGTCAAAGGGATCGTGTCTGGCTGTGACCATGCCAGATTGTTATCACTGCGTAATCCCCTCGGAGGAGACGCGATGACACATTGACTCTGTTACTGTGTGAAACTTCACATCCAGATGATGCATTTATTATCATTGAATTTCATTGCATTGGAATTCGATTTTTTCCTCTCAAAACATTAATATTATGATCAAAATTGTCACTGTAATATGGTTTTCTCAAGATCAATGCATCATTTAATGGGTTATCTTATAAACTATCGATTGTGTTTATATATATAATGCAAGAAATTGTAAATGTAGCAGTGCATTAAACACATGTTTGTAATGTGTTAATCACATTTTTGTGTGTTGTTAAAGGTTTAGCTTTTATACATACACATATGAGTAATGAAATAACATCTGAATAGATCGAAATAGAGAGATTAGATGAAATCGAACGGTTATAAATGTTGTCGGTGGGAGGTTTTTGCACAGTTTTTGAGCCATTAATAGAAATAAATGTAGGTAATAGTCAGTGTTGAGTCTGACAGTCTGTTCAAACTCAGTTGAATTCATTTTAAATACAAGAGGTGCAAGTCCTGGTAAAATTAAAAGTATGATTGACTTCCTACAATTTTCTATTTTAAAAGGTAAGTGGACTGTGTGTGTACATTTGTGTATGTGTGTGTCTCAGACATCACACAAACTCTGGAAACAGCTGACTGCTGTGGTTTGACATACTTATGTATTTTTGGTCAAGAAAGAGACTAAGCAATATTTTGACAAATATTACTAATTGTGGATTATAATAGCATTACAATCATGTTGCTACGCCCACAGTTGATGGGAAGCGCAGTACCACAGTGCATGACGGAAAATTAGTAAAAAGTTATAAACAGGAGCGATACATTTACTATCTGCAGTCCGTAGATTAAATATTAATATATTAACTAATGCATAGAATGGAATCCACAGGTTCTCCCATCATGTCCTAGTGCAGTGGTTCTCAAATCCGGTCCTCATGGCCCAGTGTCCTGCATGTTTTAGATATGTCCCTTTTCTTATTTTTTTTAAATAAATAAAAGAAAAAAAGAAAACATATTTTTATAATAAAGACATAAATAAATACTTTTACAAATTATTTTTTTTTAAATGTTCTTAAATAGAAAAATAAAACAATAAAACAATTGGGCCACAAGGACCGGATTTGCGAACCACTGTCCTAGTGGGTTCATCAATCAGATTCCAGCCCCCCTTCTTTTGAATTGAAGCCCATGGGTGGGGGGGCTGTACAGGTCCGTGAATCAGGAGGTTAAATCACTGTCCTGTACAGGGTTATTTATTTGGCCAGCTCACCTGGGTCCTTCTTTCCTTTGAAACTTTTGGGTTCCTTTTTTTGTTTTGTTCTGGGCAGAGGAGGGGGGTTAATTAAGTAAAATACTATAACTTAAAATAACTTTTGCAAATTTGAACCCTTTTGTCTCCTGTGCTCTCTTTAAAATATGTTGCAACCTTCAGGTCATCACAGTAGTTAACTCAGTATGAATTGTCTCTGTCGTCATCTGAACCTGCTTTATCCTCACGGGGGTCACTAGGGTCTATGGGGGCCTAATCCAGGAGACTCATACAGGGGTACACCCTGTATGAGTCTCCAGTTCATCTCAGGGCTGAACATATATAGACAAACAATCACTCTCACATTCACACCTATGGGCAATTTGTTAAATTATTATTATTATTATTATTATTATTATTATTATTATCTTCTACATCGTCATGTGCAATACCAACCCCAATATACCATAGGCCACTTTAAGCTCAATGCGAGGTGCAATATGTACACACACGTATTTTAATGACACTTATTTTCTAGACACTATTTCTTCTGATGCTCTATTGTTTATATTTACTGTAATGTTTCAAGCAATTTGGCAAAACGATTTCCTACGGGATTAATAAAGTTTTATCTTGTCTTATCTTAGATTAACCAATGAAGCTATCAGTGCATGTGTTTGGATGGTGGGAAGCTAATCAAATATGTGATCATTAATCAGTGTGCTGTATTTATAGTAAGCATTGTGAAATGGGTTGTGTATTGCTTTTGTATGACAATGTCTATTGTATGTGTGCCGCTTTATGTAATGATAGTATATACGTATATATATATATATATATATATATATATATATATATATATATATATATATATATATATTTTTTTTTTTTTTTTTTTTTTAATATATATTTTAGTATTAGGCATGTTTTAGAATGCTGTTGCTACTTAAATGTGGGCTTCTTATTAGCAACAATAAGTCATATATGTATGTTAGTGTTTTATAGCTCCCTGCCCAGGGACCACAGATGTAAATTAGCTTTCTAGCTAACTCTGGTACTAGTGATGTCTTGTACATGGTCCCTGACAAATAAGACAATAAATAAATAAATACATAAAAAACCGAAATACCTGGAGAAAACCCACGACACATTGAGCTCATACAAACTCCACACAGAAAGGTCTGGTGTGGGAATTGAACCAGGGACCTTCTTACTGTGAGTCACGAGTCCTAACCACACCAGTATGAATTAATTCAAGGAAATGGAATTAGAAAATGACAAGGTATCAGTAACAAGATCCACAGAAGATGAATGTAGGTGAAATATTTGAAGTAACATATGTAACAATAGAACAAGTTAGTGCAGCTTTGGCCCCATAGTGACAGACAGAGTGAGAGGGATCCATATCATTGTCTGTATGCACTGAGGCTCCCCTGGGCTTGTTGTTTTAACCAAATCCCTGCTCTTCCTATGTTAGTCACAACACTGTGGAGCAGTGTAGCATGGTGTGTGTGGGAGAGCATCTGAGCAGCGACGAGCAGTAGACTGTGTTTGTGTCTGTCTGTGTGTGTGTGTGTGTGTGTGTGTGTGTGTGTGTGATTATTTTCAGCGACAGAAAGAGACAAAGTGGAAGATGCACTTATGACTGGAGTCCATGTTTATATTAAAGCACTTCAAAGTTCATCAAGAAAATTCCCAAAACAACATTACAACAATGTTTGCATTTAATGTGATCTATGCCCATATTTAAAACTTATAAACTATTTGTTGCCTTGTATTTCTTGACCCCTTCGGTGTTTGTCATCTCATGTTCAAGCACGTATGAAACAGATATTCCTCTAAATGCTCATCTTGTATAGCAGCACATATAAATCTGCTAACCAAAGGGTGCTTATAATGTCTCGGCTAATTAGCATCAAACTAAACTAGCATAAACGCTTCAGTTCCAATGCAAATTCCCCTTCCTGGGTCTTGCCCTGTGAGATTGTACAACGTGGCCCGAGTGAACGAACCAAAGCGAAGCCACATATGTCTTGCATTTGGACATTAAAGCCGACTATTATGAGATTAAATCAGGGACTTGTGATATTCAGTTCAAGTCTCAGCTCCCACCAGCCCCAGTCACGCAGAGGGAACTTTCAAACTGATACTATGTTCAGTTTCTGCCAAAGCTTCACAATCAACCACGATGAAAAGGAAATGAATTAAGGTGTTTTGTCTTGAATTGTAGCTCAGACTGATTTAGAAAAAAAAAGGGAAGATGCAGTTGATATTGCATAACTTTTTTTTTTTTTTTTTTTTTTTTTTAATTATAGGTTAAAAGGGTCAAAAACTGAAAATACATTCATGGTGAATTTAACAAAAATATTTTCAGGCCAAACATGGCAGGAAAAATATATTCATACCATACTTGCCTAAGTCATTTTGTGTGTGTGTGTGTGTGTGTGTGTTTTTGGAAAATGAGAAAAAACACATTTTCTAAAAGTCACATCCATAATTTTTTATTGATTTTTTTTCACAGAATATTCAAGTAGATGAGGATAAAACTCAACATCATTTGTTTTATGAAATAAAATTGACTTAGAAAAACTGCCTAAGTCAAAGGCATAATCCACCTGACAACATTTTGCATTTTTTTTCTGCCATTTTGCATCCATTCAAACTGCCTAAGTCAAACAGCTGGTACCAAAACTGCCTAAGACAAATGAATGACTTGGGCAGGTATGTTTTTGCACTTGTCTTTTTTTTGGTTTTTTATTAGTGTTCCGATTGGTCAATGACATAGGCAGAAAGACAGGATGTGTGACAGCAGTGGTAGGGGAGTAAAGTTATGGAAAAATCTCAATTTGACCAAAAATTTACTTAAGCAATTATGGTATGAAGTTAACGATATATTTTTTTAAATATTGGACCTGATTTGTGAGTCCCACCACTGAGGTTTGTAAAAAGTTAAAATTACATGACTACTATTCTTACATTTCCAACAAAGATCACAAATTCAGCAATGGGAGGGGGGGGGGGGCGACAACATGGAAGTGAAATTGAAGGAAAGAAGGTAAACCTTAATGAGAAAGAGTGATTATGTGGCATGTATTACCATGTGTGCACACTAACATTTGTTTGTGTGTACTTTTGTGTATTCCATTCCTTATGTATGCTTGCATCTCAAATTGCATTCTGTGTTGGGAAACTCCTGGTGCCTTTTCCAGTCTGTCACTATTGCATATGTATATGTATGTGCATCTGGCCGAGTAGAGGCCTGTCTGTCCTTGTCCCTTGGGCCTGTTAGGTGATGGATGACCTTAAGGCCCACTAGTGACAACTTGGGTCCTGATGACTAACTGATTGTATAACTGACTCTAGAACGGAGAAACTCCAGCGCTCTGGAAAGGCACAGCGTATATATATATATATATATATATATATATATATATATATATATATATATATATATATAGATATATATATAGATATATTAAAAAAAAAGGTTACAAACAGGGTTAACTGTGATGCGTATGCTTGGAGTAGACATCAGACACATACAGTAACACATTATGGTATGCATTACACATACTTTAAGGGTGGGGATTTTTTTTTTCTTTCTTTCTCCCTGGTGAAAAAAAAAAAAAAAAAACACATGACAGAAGTTGTTCCTATTTATTACTGACACTGGGTCTGATTGTATCGTATTACGTTGGCTTATGTCCTGATGTTTGGGAGGCTTTGAATTTGATCCTAGATCAGATCAATACAAGAGAACAGGAACAATTTTTTTTCCCCTTCCCCTAATTCTATATTTTCTTTTCCAGCTCTCAGTCCTATTAGGTTCTTCCAAAGAAGATGGGGAGGGAGGCTAGTGTTGGGTGGAGGGGAAAGAAATAGGGAGGAAAAGAGTGAGCAAAACAGAGAAAGAAGGAAAAAAGAGTAAGCGAGAGAAACTGTCCCGTTACTGCTGTCAACCCAGCCAGCCAACTGGGCCCGGTCCAGTTGCTAGGGGTTCTGGAAAAAAAGAAGCCATCATCTGCAAACCATCATCCAGTGTCCACACTTGGACCGGTTTTCAGCACCTGTCACCCATCCCGTCAGTATGACAAACTTAAATAAACATCCAAAATTAATCACATCATTACCACTGAACCCAACAACTATCTTCCCTTTTCTTTTTTCTTCTAAAAAAAGAACCAAAATAATCTCTAAAGAGCAGCTGTAGGGGTTACTTTCCCCCTCTTTCCTCCACTCCTTCATTTAAGTTTAATTGTTACAAGTCCCATGTGTTTTCATACGCAAAACTGTCAAAAGTTTGGGTGTGGTTTACAAGCTATTTAGTCACGGTGCAGTGAGGGAGGGCAGTGCGGTTGGTCCTTTCATTGCTGGGTTTATCCCAAGCTCTTGCACGCTCCGTTCTTGTATATCAGCCTACCTAGACTTTATTGACGCTGGTCTGTGGGTGCACACATGCTACGCAATTTACTGCACAGAATGAGGAAAGCATGATGCGGAATCTGGGCTTTAACTAACAGTGCAGTTCACTAAGAATTAATTGCAAAAAAAAAAACCAAAACCCTGTATTTATACCAATGCGATCAATAGATTGAATATATTATCATAGTATACAGTGTTGTCTTTACGCTAAGAAGAATAACATTTTCTAAAATATTTGTGCAAACATTTCTATTGTAGTTTTTGAACAATGCACTAGAAAGCAAAAAGGTAGTAACTGCATTTTTTGGTGAAAATTAGTTATTGTTTTTTTTTGCAACATTCAAATCATTCTTTGTCATACGTATAATAAAATATCTCATCTGAAATATCTATCGTTTTGGAGTAAATTGGTGAGTTTTAGTACAGTAACTATAAAAAATTACTAGTAAAACAAAGCAAAAAGGCAGTAAAGACAATTACTGTGTTCTTACTAATGTCCATTTAGGACCCTGCACCAGTAGTTTACAGTCAATCCCTGTGTTAGACTGAAACAGATTATGTAATTACTGTATTTTCTGCACTATATGGCGCACTGGACTATAAGGCGCACTGTCAATAAATAGTTTTTATGAAGGTTTTTCATGTATACGGCGCATTAAGTGAAGTCAAAATCATGAGATAAAAAGTCAAAATCATGAGATTAAAAGTCAAAATCATGACATAAAAAGTCAAAATCATGAGATAAAAAGTCAAAATCATGAGATTAAAAGTCAAAATCATGACATAAAAAGTCAAAATTATGAGATAAAAAGTTACAATTATGAGATAAAGTCTAAATTCCCAGTCACTAAACACTACCAGAATGAATCCATATACAAGGTGCACTGTGTTTTTTGTAGAACTAGGTAATATACAGTAACAATAACTATAATAATAATCTACCTACAACTACTGGGGCTGAACAACAACAGAACTTTAAGGTCATTTTTCTCAGTTTGGTGTCTGTACAGTCACTGCCTTTTTACTTTGTAGCAGAATAAATCTCAGTGGTTTTTACTTTAATGCAGTGCTTTCTGTCTAAGTCATTGAGCAAAAGATTTCTTACACCTCCAAATTTATTCTGGCCGGCTCGCTTCCTTTTGGACTCTGCTAGTGTCTGATAGAGATTGAAATGGGATCATTCACATATTTGACTGCAAGAAAATCTTGCTCAAGACAGAAGTTAGAGGAAATTAGCTACTTCAATAGCATTTCCACTTCCAGAGAGTTTCAGCAGACATTTAAGGAGAAGACTGGCAGCCTCAAAGCTATGAGGAGGCCAGAATAAAGAAAACAGAGAGGTCAAGAAAGATCTCTGCTGGCAAATGGAGCAAAGTTTTATAAAACTACCACTGTAGGCAAAAACACATCTGTCATTTAAGACACTGGAGGCAAAAACTATGAAGGTTTTCTCTAGGATGTGATTACATTGAGTCTGTACATAGGTTACATTGAGTCTGTACATAGGTTACATTGAGTCTGTACATAGGTTACATTGAGTCTGTACATAGGTTACATTGAGTCTGTACATAGGTTATATTGAGTCTATACATAGGTTACATTGAGTCTGTACATAGGTTACATTGAGTCTATACATAGGTTACATTGAGTCTATACATAGGTTACATTGAGTCTATACATAGGTTACATTGAGTCTATACATAGGTTACATTGAGTCTGTACATAGGTTACATTGAGTCTGTACATTGGTTACATTGAGTCTGTACATAGGTTACATTGAGTCTGTACATAGGTTACATTGAGTCTATACATAGGTTACATTGAGTCTATACATAGGTTACATTGAGTCTATACATAGGTTACATTGAGTCTATACATAGGTTACATTGAGTCTATACATAGGTTACATTGAGTCTGTACATAGGTTACATTGAGTCTGTACATAGGTTACATTGAGTCTGTACATAGGTTACATTGAGTCTGTACATAGGTTACATTGAGTCTATACATAGGTTACATTGAGTCTATACATAGGTTACATTGAGTCTATACATAGGTTACATTGAGTCTATACATAGGTTACATTGAGTCTATACATAGGTTACATTGAGTCTATACATAGGTTACATTGAGTCTGTACATAGGTTACATTGAGTCTGTACATAGGTTACATTGAGTCTGTACATAGGTTACATTGAGTCTGTACATAGGTTACATTGAGTCTATACATAGGTTACATTGAGTCTATACATAGGTTACATTGAGTCTATACATAGGTTACATTGAGTCTGTACATAGGTTACATTGAGTCTGTACATAGGTTACATTGAGTCTATACATAGGTTACATTGAGTCTATACATAGGTTACATTGAGTCTATACATTGGTTACATTGAGTCTATACATAGGTTACATTGAGTCTATACATAGGTTGCATTGAGTCTGTACATAGGTCACACTGAGTCTGTACATAGGCTGCATTGAGTCTATACATATGTTACATTGAATCAATACATAGGTGACATTGAGTCTATACATAGGTTACATTGAGTCTATACATAGGCTGCATTGAGTCTATACATAGGCTGCATTGAGTCTATACATAGGTTACATTGAGTCTATACATATGTTACATTGAGTCTATACATAGGCTGCATTGAGTCTATACATATGTTACATTGAATCAATACATAGGTGACATTGAGTCTATATATAGGTTACATTGAGTCTATACATAGGCTGCATTGAGTCTATACATAGGTTACATTGAGTCTATACATAGGTTACATTGAGTCTATACATAGGCTGCATTGAGTCTATACATATGTTACATTGAATCAATACATAGGTGACATTGAGTCTATACATAGGTTACATTGAGTCTATACATAGGCTGCATTGAGTCTATACATAGGCTGCATTGAGTCTATACATAGGTTACATTGAGTCTATACATAGGTTACATTGAGTCTATACATAGGCTACATTGAGTCTATACATAGGCTGCATTGAGTCTATACATATGTTACATTGAGTGTATATATAGGTTACATTGAGTCTATAGGCTGCATTGAGTCTATACATATGTTACATTGAGTCTATACATAGGTACATTGAGTCTTTACATAGGTTACATTGAATCAATACATAGGTGACATTGAGTCTATACATAGGTTACATTGAGTCTATACATAGGCTGCATTGAGTCTATACATAGGCTGCATTGAGTCTATACATATGTTACATTGAGTCTATAAGGAGGTTACATTGAGTCTATACATAGGTACATTGAGTCTTTACATAGGTTACATTGAGTCTTTTTGAGTCTATAAGGAGGTTACATTGAGTCTATACATAGTTTACATATAGTGTCAGTTGTCTCGCTGAAACCTGATTGGACTCCAGAACATGTGACCTATCCTAGTGATGGCACGCTGCTTCTGATTGGTGACTTTGGCAGGATGGTAGGGAGGTGGCATAACCTGGTCAGTTAGGAACACTATAAAAAAATTTAAAACAATAATACGGCTTTGACGTTCCCAAAATCGTGTTTGTCTGAAAATACAATTTGTGGTCCAAAGCATTAGATTCTTCATCGCTAATGTTTGCTAAAGCTAGCCAAGAACATTGTGTACATACGCTGTGTACAGTGGTGTTGCCACCTCTATTATACTCTATTGTCTTTTATTTCCATGCTGGGTGTTTCCATGGTTTTACTGTGTTGCAGGTGTGTTTATGGTGCAGCAGGTGCTAAAGACTGCCATGCTGTGCAGAGAGCAGTGAGGGAGGGAGGGTGTCATGGCCAATATACGAGGGAAAGAACCTCTCACACATGGCACTGGTATTGTACAGTAGACCTCTGGAAAATCCATTTAAGCGCTCACACAAACCCGGCACATGCTCACAGCAAGCAGTAAGACAGGCACATAATTCACATAAATGCATAAATGTACACGAAAAGATCCAAGAAGACAGAAAGGACCTTTTTTTTTTTTTTTTTTTTTAGGTCATTACATTCACATAAGGACAAACTTATAAAGTGTTAATGATAGTTTAACAAGTCCATCTATTTTTTGCTCTGTATTGCTCGAGCTGCTTCCTACTGTTTGTAAAGTAAGTAAAAATAATTTGCATTTATCTTGTCTTAAACACTGAAGCGTCAGGACTACATTCATAATTACTTTCTTCTTATTAACATTTATCTAACTGTATTTTTGTCAACATTTTTAACTCCAGTAAGTAAAGTAACAAACATATGACATTGCATCAGAAACAGGATGCAAAACGTTTTCTTCCTTGCACTGACTTTTTCACTGCAGTTACTGTAGTGTTTTCAGTCTTCTCTGTAGGGGGCACTCTCCCTCTTCCTCCCTCCCACTGTTGTTTTTTTTTTTTTTTTTTTTTTTTACAGTCACTCCATAACTTCTTAATCTCTTTTTCTAATTTTCTCAGCATATTTTCTAAATTTATCTTGCACATTTTATGGCTGATGTTTTTCTCATCACATTTTTAATGTCTCTTTATCTTTTTTTTTCCACGCACATGTGAATAGGGTTAGGCTACACTTGTAAAACAGAGGAGGTGATTCTGCAGGTGGTTTAACACCTTTAAAAAGATAATAATTTCACTTGCAGGCATTTAAATATCTTACATATAATTAAATTGGCCATAAAATTTGATTGGTTTATGTTAAGTCCACTTTTGTATTAGCTTCCATCATAGTTTTAAATGTAGTTTGAGATCAATTTTATATTGTTTACGCTGTAATTAAAGTGCACACCTAAACCAACAGAGAACCAATATGTACAATACAATAAGGCAGTCATAATTTATCACAGAATAACCATTATATATTGGAAAATGTGCTACAGTATATGGCCTAATGTAACATCATCTGTCAAAAAAGTATATAAAAAAAAAAAATGAAATAAAATCTTACTTTCACCTAATATGGGGAAGTGTAAAGTTAACAAGATCTGGTTTGAAATGATTTATCAGGATGAAGTCTAAATTGTAGAATAAACTGTTCATATTAGAAACTGGATACAAAGGCAGAGTTGCATGGGAAGTCAGGGAGATAATTGTCAGTGAATATTGTTGTGGGCATCTCACCAAAGCACAACAGCTCCCACAAGGAGCCTCTGGAGAGGCATTAAAAAATAACTTTCCTTTTCCATGCCACATTTTTTATTTATTTATTTTTTTGCCAATACCGACATTAAAATCATCAGAATTCATGTTAAAAGTCTTAAATCGAACTTTCACAAAGACATTGTACTTTTCTTATTACAATGTGAATCCAGGTCCTGAATTGCTATTGTTGACCCGACTCTTGGCTGTTATGTCTTCCACTCAAATAAATCCCCTGCTCGTTATCACAGAGCAACAAATATTTACGTCTGTCCTAAATCTCAGAGAAACATTCTCATGGCCTCACTGATTGGTTATGTCATCCACAGTCCAGCTGTGCCAGCACAAGTTCATTTTTAGTCATGAATCATTGTCCAGTAACGACCACTAAGACTCCTTTACTGACTCCCCTTTGTGCCCAAGAGGCTTGTGGGTAATTACTATATTTACGTCCTGGTGCATGGAGCCAGGCTGGCGGTCACCTGGGTAGCTACACAGGTATTCCTGTCGTACTGTGTAATTTTCATTTTATACCAGGGGCAAGCTAAATATTTGCATTCCACCACAGGATGAGCCTCCCCCACAAAATGCAAACTCTCCCACCGTATTAAACTTCCAGTGGCTCTTCTCCTGGGCCTTTGAGAAATGTTGAGGTGTTTGTGGCCCAATCTGCCAATACAGCATGGGGTAATAACATGGTTAAAGTTTATGTGAGAGGGTCAGGTGGTGTATTTCTATAGGTACGGGTGTGTGTTTGCATCGTGTATCAGGTGTAGTGGGACACACAGGGTTAGAGGAAAGGAGTCACTTCCTCCTCAGACTTTGATGTCAAGACTCATTTCCTGTCGTCACTGTACTAGAAAGAGCAGGGAACTGGAATAAAAACATTGCCTTTGTTTTGGCTAGAGGCCTTTTCTCATTACATGCAGAATAGTGATTGTGCCAAGTGGGATTGTATGAGCTTCAAACTCATCAAAGAAATGTCCATATTTCACTAAAAAAAGCTAAAAAAAAGGCTGTGCAGACAGGCAGAACGAAAGTGGCGAAAAAACAAACTACAGGTTAACTATGACACCTATAAAGAAAGTCTGCAGGCCTATAACCAGGAAGTCAAACATTCAAGGCAGTCCTTTTTCTCTGAGATGATCAACAGACACAGTAATAATGCACGCACATTGTTTTGTGTTGTGGACAGACTAACAAATCCAATAGCTTCAATTCCATCTGACCTGGTGTCCGAAAAGTCATGCAACGACTTTGCTGTTTTCTTTACAGATAAAATATTAAAGATAAGACAGACAGTCTGTAGCTCCAGCTCAGGAAAGATGTTTTTATCACGTGTACCTTCTTGTCATCTAGAACACTTTGTCCTTGTCGATTACACATCACCGATGGAAATTCTTAAACAGTTAAAGTCATCAACCTGCTGCCTTGACCATCTGCCTACCAAATTTTTTAAAAGTGTTTTTAACTGTATAGCTTCAGATATAGTGCAGATAGTAAACAGTTCTCTTCAGTCAGGACAGTTTCCTCAGGCCTTGAAAACTGCAGTAATTACACCTCTTCTAAAAAAGCCTAATCTGGATGCTTCAGTAATAGGTAACTACAGGCCCATATCAACTACAGGCCCATATCAAACACACCATTTTTGGGAAAAATTATTGAAAGAGTTGTTTTTCAGCAAATTCATGCCTTCTTGGTGCAAAACAGTCTTTATAGTGACTTTCAATCTGGATTCCGAGCACACCACAGCACTGAGACTGCACTGATCAAAGTGTTAAATGACATTCATCTGAATAATGATTTATCCAGAACCTCTGTCCTAGTACTATTGGACCTCAGTGCTGCATTTGATACAGTTGACCACGACATACTGCTTGACAGACTGGAAAAGTGGGTGGGGCTTACGGGCACTGTGTTAAACTGGTTCAAATCTTATTTACAAGATAGGAACTACTTCGTTTCAGTTGGCAATCATAGGTCAGTGAGTACAAAGATGTTGTGTGGGGTTCCCCAAGGGTCAATTTTGGGACCGCTTCTGTTCAACATCTATATGCTGCCCCTGGCTCAGATCATAGAGCATTTCAACATTTCTTACCACACATACGCAGATGACACACAACTTTATATTTCCGTGTCATCACTCGATTACAGTCCTTTACTGACACTGAGTAAATGCATTCATCAAATCACTGAGTGGATGTGCCAGAACTTTCTCCAGCTTAATGTGGACAAAACAGAAGTGATTGTTTTTGGCCCCAAAAAAGAAAGGTCAAAGGTCAGTGCACACCTTGAGTCCATGTCACTAAACCCCACAAACCAAGCCAGAAATCTGGGTGTAATTATTGACTCTGACCTGAAACTTAACAAACATTTAAAAGCCATTACCAAATCTGCCTATTACCATCTAAAGAACATTGCTAAAATCAAGGGTCTTCTGTCCAAACCAGACACAGAAAAACTCATTCATTCATTCATTTTCAGTAAATTAGATTATTGCAATGGTGTCTTCACTGGTCTAAACAAAAAATCAATCAGGCAGCTACAGCTGATCCAAAACGCTGCTGCCAGAGTCCTGACCAGTACCAGGAAACTGGACCACATCACACCCGTCCTCAAATCCTTACATTGGCTTCCTGTGGGTCAAAGGATAGAATTCAAAATCTTACTCCTGGTCTATAAAGCACTAAATGGCCTTGGACCCAAATACATCCTAGACCTACTGATTCCTTATGAAGCATCCAGAGCCCTGAGGTCATCGGGAACAGGTTTACTGTGTGTTCCAAAGATAAGGACGAAACAAAGTGAGGCATCATTCAGTTACTCTGCTCCTCACCTGTGGAACAAACTACCTGGATACCTGAGGTCTGCTCAAACTGTCAGTTCATTTAAATCAGGCCTGAAAACATTATTGTTCACTGGAGCTTTTACTTAGATTATTATTTGCTTTAAAATGTTTTTATGTCTTGATTTTAATTGTCTTTTAATGCATCTTTATCATTTTAATTTTCTTCTGTTTCTGTTTTTGTGTAAAGCACCTTGAGTTGTCCTGTACATGAAATGTGCTATACAAATAAATTTGCCTTGCCTTGCCTTGCCTTGCCTAATGTTTTTCCAAGGTTAATTTTATGGATGACTACTGTGACATGGGAAAATATTACATTTCAGAACAAATGAGACCTCATTACATTCAATCTCTATGCACTTTCATTAGGCACACAGCTCTGGAGGCAGCATCAAGGAAAACCGACGTCTATATTTTTAACACTGCTGCGAGAGGAGAAAAAAAAATACAAATAAAAATAAAAAATGAAGACAAGAATCATTAACCTGTCCCCAGGGAACCAGAGGAAAAAAAATAACATTTTTGTTATTGTTTTTAGACAGGAAATAATCCGTTAACAGTAGGATGCACTCCGCTGGCTGCCTTATTTATTTCTTTTCAGAAACAATTAGAGTCTGTTAATTAAGCCCATAAAGTGCAGGCAGAAGATGTGCTCGGGGCTTAAGCCTGGCACTGAACCTGGCACATTTTTAGGAAATAAAATGTTGATGTTAATCACTCATTGGAAGTGGAAAAGTAGAGTCAGCGGGGCCAGACCTGGTCTTAATCCGCAAAGGGAATATGTCCAAGTAGTGTTGTGCCATAGGGTAAAGAGGAATATGGTTACATTACATAAACAGTATATAAATCTAGCTTTACAAATGAAGAAGTAGTATATAGTGTATACACTTTTGGATGCTTCCTGAAAAGTTATGTCAGCTGTGTAAATAAGAAAATTAGCTTGATTTGAGTGTAAGGTGTGTCGCCAATTTAATGTGAAATGTGTTGTTGTACGATACAGTAAGTCTGTGTTGGCAAATGGATGTTTACAGTAAGTGTGTTAAAGACGTCCAGGTCCACGTCAGTACCATTTGAAAGAGTCTGACATCCAACTGACAGATGCACTAAGGTTCTTTTTTTTTTGTTTTTTTTGCAGACCCACATATTATTGAACTGTTGTGACAACCCTGAGCAAAGCTAGACCTCAGAGTCCACTGACAAGACCATACATTTAGTTTTTAACCCTTTAAACTTCCACTATGTTGTTCTTGAACCTTTTTGATAACATTATAAATGGAAATATTTGGATGAAAACTGGAATATTAGAGGCAGGTCTTGTTAAATGATGCAAATTATAAAACATTTGTGGATATTTATCAATGTTCTGATGTGTTTTGGACTATATTTGGACTTTTTTGGGGGGGTTTATTTTGGACTATGACTGCGTTTGTTAGAATATGGTTCCTCTGTGGATAATTATGAGACATAAAGGTTCAGATCAGTTGTTTGACATTTGTATATTGAACGAATGATTTTATCTGAAAGTGTTTTTTTTTTTTATCTCCGTTGTCAAACTACATTAAATCATGTGACATTTGGGACAGGTTTGGGTGGTTTGATTAACATTTTTAAGCGACTACTTCTTGCCTATATGTGGACCCTTGGAAGTTCAAAGGGTTAACACATACAGTGTGCATTATAGCATGCATTATTACTGTGCACATAGATAGCAGTTTGTGCATGCGCTCCATTGTGTGAAAACATTAGTGTTATAGGAAGTGTGGTTTCTCGTATGTGTGTGTGTGTGTGTGTGTGTGTGAATGTCAGTGTGTAGAGGTGTGTGTAAGAGTTGTCTAGGGATCAGCACACCTGTATGTGGGTGTTCATTACAGCAGGCCTGAGTGATGGCTTGGCCTATCGGAGGCCCTTGTTCATTGTCATCTCCCTTCACTTAATTAGCCCTCACTCACAGGTCAAAGGAGACCACTGAAAGCCCCTTGTGTGTTTACGTGCGCACACATGCATATGTTTAGGATTGAGCTTTAGACTTGATAACATGCCAGGAGATACCAAAGTGTGTCTGCGTATACACACACACACACACACACACACAAAAAAAAAAAAATACACACTCCGTATCTACACCTCCAAGTCTTATCACAAACCACCTGTGCATAATTTTAAGACAGATTAGACTGGCACAGGGTAGCCCTTGTTTCGTTGATACGTTGAAATTACACCTCAGCAGTTGTGCAGAAACAGTAGCGTTGAACAAATCTCTCTGTTTCCATTTCTATCAGGGACTTTTACTTGAGGAGATTAGAAGTTGACCCATTACTGGAAATGCTGTAAGCAAGACTTCGCTGTTGTGAAAGGGTTACACTGCAAAAAAAAAAAGTAAGATACAGTCAGTAAGATGTGTTGTCAACTGGGTAACTAGTTGTGGACATTTGTACTGTATACTGTCATCCAGATTGATCTTCACCTTTTTTGAGTGTAAATCAGGCCTTTTTTTTTTTTTTTTTTTTTTTATTAATAACTGACAACTTATAGTGGTTTGAACTTAAGAAACGGAGAGCATGCTGTGTTCATGCTTCAACTCCACATGGTGATATTATTTGCCAAGATATTAAAACTGTGAATTTGATCCACACAGTAATAGAAATAGACTTTCAGATCATATGCAGGATTTTTTTTTTTTTTTTTTTTTTTTTTTAGTGTAGATCCCTGTGACGGCTGTTTTTTTTTTTCTTCTGTGGCGTGTGTGCCGGAGTTAAGCTCCTTATTAAATGACATCGCTACACCCCACCTTGAGCCCGGTCCCACTTGGCCTCCAGCGGGGAGAAAAGAAAGAGCGTAAAAGTGAAATAGGAGCAGCGGAGGAGGGAAGAGAAGGTGTATTTTTTTTTTTTTTCTTTAGGGGAAAGAGAATGTCAAGAATGAAAAAAAAAAACTAAGTATGAAACTGAAAAATGCAGTTGAAAATTGGAGTGGTACTTGTGTCTTCACAGTGTAATTGATTGCGTGTGTGTGTGATTCAGAGTTTTTTTCCTGACTGAATGGGACAGAAAAATCAAATATCTAAATGACTAGTGGTAAGGTACAATGGAATATATAGAGTTGCTTTAGATTTTACAACAGAATACATTTAAAAAATACCACATTAACTAACCCATAAAGTCCCAGTGTCAGTCCCTATATGACATTTTCTCTCTATTTTTTATTTAACACTATTAATTACATTATTATCTTATGTATATTGCATTTATTAGCATAAATCAAGTATTTTCCTGCATTTAATTTACTGATCATTCAAATAAACATAAAAGCTCAGATTACACTTGATGGCTACTATATATAAAACAGAGAAAACTACAGAAATTTTCACTTTTTTCATGAAAATGTATCATTAACTAAAACCAACCATAAACCAAACCTCTCCATTTACTGTCACTGATACAACTCCATGGGTTTTACATGTGAATCAATATTGTAGAAGATGACAGTGTTTCTACGTTCATTATAGAGGACCCATATGGCCCATTTGAACGTCCAAATGGGTCATATCTGATGTCCATTAAAATACAGCAACTGTATTTTATACCAATTATTTACATGTATTGATAGGCTTAGTAGATCAACACGTATTAAACAGTTTAGATCAGTGACAGCTACAAGGAAATTGGCAGAAATATATAAGATATAAAGTACACTTGGTTTTTACTGTATGCACATTATCCTTAATTTTAGCCCTTAATTTTAAGTTTCATAACATATATATTTTTTTTAATATTCTAAGAATATGTTGTTACTGTTCTTACTGTAAGTTAGTTTTTTCAGTATCTGTATTTTACTTGAGTATTTATTTTTCTAGCAACTTTTTACTTTTAGTCCTTACATTTGTTCATAAATATTTATACTTTACTCAGAATAGAATAGAATAGAATAGAGATATTGTAACTTTCTATATGATAATTGTGACATTTATCTCACGATTGTGACTTTTTATTTCATAATTTTGACATTTCACCTGAGAATTTGGACTCTTTTTCATAATTAGGCATTTCTTATTTGACATTTGTGCCTTTTTGATCCCATAATTTCATTTTGTTAATCTCATAATGATGACTTTTTTTTTTATCTAAATTGTGACTATTCCCCCCTCTCTATTTTTCCTAAATTTCCTGCACATACCCATAAAACTGAGTACCATGACCTAATCAAACACAGTGTCTACACAATAACTCACTTTCAAGGGATTTATTTTTGGATACTTTTGAAACTTTTATGATTTTTTCCTCCCTCTGGCTATATGAGTATTATTTCATCCATGACAAAAGAAAATGTAGTTGGTTTTTTGTTTTGTTTTTTACTACTTTTACTACTTTTCTTTACTTTTATTTAAGTAAATGAGTTTAATCAGTACTTCTATTTTTTTTCCACATAACTCTTACCACCTCTGATAAACATTTCATTTCTGTCACTAGTATTTCTGCTGTTTGCTTCTTAACTTACACCCATATCCACTCCCTCCACCGGCGCTCACATGTGTTCTGGCATCGGTCCGGGGCCTGGGGGTAGTGGAAGACGGGAAGGAGGATGAGGAGGTAGAAGGAGGAGGTAGAAGGAGTGTGTGTGTGTGTATGTGTGTGTGTGTGTGTGTGTGTGTGAGAGAGGAGGCGGGCTCCTTGGGCTCCTCTTCCCTTCCCTCTTTCAGACCTGTCAGGCAGGCGGCCAGGGCGTAATGTGGAAATGTGGCGGGCTGGCGTCGACTTGATTAAGTCTGCGCACGTGTCTCTGCAGAGAGGAGACCCCGGGCTTAATCACCCTGAGTCCTGACACTCTTCTCCTCCTTCTCCTCCTTCCTTCTCCTTCTCCTCTGCTCTCTCTCTTTCTCTCTCTCTCTCTCTCTCTCTCTCTCTCTCTCCCCTTTCCTCCATATCTCTTTTTTTCTTTCCTCCTTTGCTGCTCCTCTCCCTCTTACTCCTCCCACTCCTTTTTTTTTTCCCTTTCCCTTTTTTTTTTTTTTTTTTTTTGCTGATTTTTGTTTTTCACTGCTTTTTTTCCCCCCCTTGCCCTCCTCACTCCCTGTGTGTAACTGACTTTTCTTTTGTTTGTCAAGCCCTTCTTTCATTCTCTTTATCTTGCACTCTTTCTCCCACTGCCCTTTCTCTCGCTCTTTCCCTTTTTCTCTTACTACCCCCCCCCACTCCACCCCCCTTTCTTTGCTCTGTTATTGCTATGTGCATGTGTTTCAAGGCTGTCTTTGTGTGTGCATGTGTATCCTTATCTGTGTGAGGAGTGCGTCATATACATACAAGCTTTTGTGTGTATTTAACGTAAGCTTGCGTGTACAATAGTGCAACAGCTCGTACCTCGTAGGGTTGGACAAGCACCGCTCCTGACAGCTTCGGGCTACCTCACCTCCTGCATGGAGAGGATTTCATCTATGAAATATCCTCCCCTCTGGACTGGCTTTAGTTCAACTCAGCATAAACAACCCCTTTACTCACGCTCACACCCAGACACATGCTGAGACATCTACAGAGCTTTTATTTTTTTCATGATGTATTATGAGTGTGCTTGTTTTCAGAAGTAATTCCACATTCAGTCTAAGTGGGATGATGCAATTGTAGTAGTAAGTTGTAGTTTTCGATTGTAACTTTCAAAACAGAAGGACTTTTTTTTTTTTTTTTTGGTTTGTTTGTTTAAGGCTCTAGTGCACAGGTGTCAAACATAAGGCCTGGGAGCCAAAATCCGGCCCACCAAAGGGTCCAATCTGGCCCATACAATAAAACAATGAAGATATTAACAGTCTAAAAATTATTTTAATTCAGTTTCTACATCCAGAATAATTAGATTTCAATTGGTTCAGAACAGTAAAATATGATCAGAATTACCTATAAATAATGAAAACTGCAGATTTTAATGTAAAAAAAGCCAATTTACATGACAATCTTTATATTATATTAACAAACCATCCTTTTATAAAAGCCTGAATAAATACTTAAATATGAATCACCTGACATATCTGAAGGGAAGTAAGTGTAATTTTACAAATATTTCCCCTGTTACTAAATGTTTTGTGTATTTGTAATTGAAATGTAAGCTGTTCTGCACATGTGCAAATGACAAACTGATAGACTGAGGCAGAAAATTGTTAAAATTGCACTTGTTTGTTTGTCTGACTCTTAGCAACATTCCTCAAAAAGTTATGAATGGATTTTGATACAATTTTCAGGAGGCGTTGGGAATGTCACAAGGAACAAATGATTACATTTTGGTGGTGATCCTGTATTCTGAATCACTTTGAAATGTTTATCTCCATTTACTGCAAAGTAAAATTTCAAAGTGATCCAGAATCTCTTGCGGATCCTGAATTTTTTTTTTAATCAAAATCCATCCATAAGTTTTTGAGTAATGTTGCTGACAGACAAACTGACCCCCCCCCCCCCCCCCCCCCCCCTCTTCATTCAGAGGGGGGGGTCTGCCTTGGCGGAGGTTTGCGCTCTCACAGTGCTTTTCTAGTTCACATTTTGAGGGAAACATTATAAATGTAAATATTATCATAATATAATTGTACTGTTTTCACTGTTATTATTTGACTGGTCTGGCCCCTTTTGAGATCATGTTGAGCTGAATGTGGACCCTCAACTAAAATGAGTTTGACACCCCTGCTCTAGTGTGTAAGATTTAGCCAGATTTAGGAGGATCTAAAAGCAAAAATGGAATATAATACTCACAATTATACCTTCATTAGTGTATAATCGCATGAAAATAACATGTATTTTTATTACCTCAGAAGGAACTGTTTATATCTCCAGAGAGAGTGGGTCCACCAACATGTTACCACTGTACTGCACAACAGATGTCCTCTTCTGTTTTTTGGACCAGTTTGTGGACAAGAGTTATTATCCCATCAACTAAAAAGGCCAGGACAGACAAAACAAACACTGATTCCAACAAGGGCCTTTTTTGTGACAACTATACAGGATGGAACATCTAACGACTTTAGTGCTAAATGTCATTAAATACTGAACATGAACCTTTTATGACAGTAGATTCTCACTTAGAATAAACCAAGGTTACTTATTAATCCATAATTGCCTGATGATTGGTTTTCCCTGATGTATATTCAGCATTTTATTAGATTTGTAGAGCTATTAGATTTGATCATTCTTAAGAAAAAAAGATGATGTACATTGTTTAAAGATGAGTTTATTTGTTTCCAAGAACGTATTCTCTAAATTGATGTATTTACACACTGACTAGGTCACCTGTTCAAGATTCAAGATCCTTTTTATTTTCATTCAACATGTAACATGAAGAACAAAGTAACAATCCACAGTTTCAATATTGAAGCTAAAAATATATAAAGTTGCTGCCATATATTTTTTGTGTTAATGAAAGTGGTTAAAAAAAATTCTACTTGAAAGTAGATTTAATTACATTTTGGATGATATGCCATCTCTAGATTGTCCACAAGGGGGCACTCAAAAGTGTAACATCACTAAAAACACTTTTGTTCATGTCTCTGGAACTATTTGTCTGATTGACTTCAAATTCAACTGCCTATCATGATTTATTTACCCTCGAGTCTGACTTATTTGATTTTGAGTATCTGCAGATGTCGAGTCCTAATCCGATATGTTATGAAATGACCTAAGTACCAATAACATCCAGGATGCCCCTTTTTTTTATTTTGTTCCACCAGCTTCTACGTATGTGGAAGGTTGAATTACAGTCAGAACAACAGAACAACAGAAATACAATAAAATTGTCTTCATATTCGGAATAGTGGAACATTAAAGAAACAGAAATACACACCTGGATTGTGAAGGTACTATTTAGCTCTTGTTTATTTTTAATCGCTACTTAATAAATAATAATAATAAATATATATATATTATTTTTCAGATACCTGATCAAAACGTAACGTCCGTGTCCAGATTGAGTTTGCTGTCACGTGACCGGTGCCGATTTCCGATTGGATCAAGACAATCCTACTTCAAATCCAGTGCAAATGAAAGGTCATGACCTGGGGCATCCCCATGCCACGACAGCATAACTGTCTGGTTAAGGATTGGTGGTGTGTGGGGATATACCCCTAGCCATCACTTAGGATGATGTAAGCCTAGTTTTTGGGTAACGAGAAATGATGTCATTCCAGCATTCAGTGCATTTACAGACACATCAAAGCTGAGCTATTGGCAATAACTGAGCTATGGACTTAACTGGAGTTACCCAGAAATCTGAGTGTTAAATCTGAGTGAGGTACATTCAACTCCCTGATCCGGTTGGCATCATGGATGAAGAACAATCGGTAAACAAATGCGGCAGATTCGAAGCAGACGTAGTAGAAGGAGGACAACAACATCGAGCGGGAATCTAGATGACAATGATGCAGCAGCTCAGTATATTTCGTACGTACTGTACAGTCTGTAACGCGCATGTTGTCATACCGTGTCTCTGGTCACTTCCGGAAGGTCCAGGCCAGTCCATCTAACCATGTTTGTGGGTATATATGCCGGAATGGCTCAATTTAGAATAGCATTATCTAGAATTTCAATTCGTCTACAGTCTGACTAAGTTCGACTATTACATGGCTTTGAAAAGTTCGATATTAGCTGAACTAAAGGAGTAATTCAAATTTCTCTAAGTCCATGTAAATGCACTCAAACTTTCTGTGTAAATATAATATGGAAAGTTCTCTTACTCACACAAAGACACAAAGGAATTAGTAAGGAATGTATGTCATTCTATATTTTGACAGTAAGGGTGTCAGTTTTACACCAGTTCCAATATCACTTATCACATCATACCCATAATACATTTGACCTCTCATGCACACTTGTCCACACATGCAATCCTCACATTCAGATACAAAGACATACATATATCTTGGTGCCATCATTCACACCACTGCGGTCTCCCTCTTCACTGAGTCAGCAACGCTAACAGCAGCAGCAGATGCAGAACCTTCGCTCCATCCATCACATGCTGTCGTTATCCCAGTGGGCTAAATGATTCCATTAGTGCGTCACGCTGGCCCCTCAAAGCTCCCACTGTTCCCACCTCTACAATGTGGTCCCAGCAATCCAACCCATGCGTTGATAATTTGCCCTGAAAAATTGGCCAGGGACAAGCATCCAATTATGGCTTTGCACCCCATTCCCAGCACTTGGGCTCAGATAACCGCTCTCATATCCAACCTTTCTGCAAACAGGATAAATCTTGCTCCTCTCCCTTAAATGTTGCATTCACTTCTGTTTCTTTTCTTTCTCCTTCCTCTTCTACAGTATGTTTTTTTTTTTTTTCTGTGTAGGCTCCAAGTTGTTGACACAGTAGTTCAGTGTTGTATCACGCCAATGCTAGGTAAGATATGTTGATAGATATCAGCTGATATCAAGTTAGTTTACTTTTATGACAAATAAATACTTCTGAACTTAAAGCCTGTCATTTAATGCTCTGGGCGCCAAGCCAGCATGTCTGCTTTTCCTGTCTGTCAGTATTGAGCAGTGTTGGAAGTTATTTTTCATCATTTTCATTACCCTGGCTCGCAGCCTGTGTAGTGTTCTTAGGTCAGTTTTGTTATATCATCCTAGTATTATGTCAGCTTTTCAAATTGTCCATGTACTTGCATGACTCTTTGGATTTGATACATATTTGCGCGTTAACATTTGGCTCGAGCTACATCTGAATTTCATCTTTTACGGTTGAAGTAATTTCTTAAATTTACAGGATTATTTGTTTTAGTTATTGAGGCAGGACAGGTTATGCAGCTCATCTCCTGTGTGTACAAGAAAGCCTTTATTTGCATTTGGAGGTTAGTTGACTGTGTTCCATTGTGAAGGTTGGCAGCCACTTGTGTTTTCAACATTGTCCCCAATGTTCTGGCCATTGTTTGTTCTTCTAGTCAAATTAGATTTCATGTCTTTTGGAGCACAACCTGGAGATCAGCAGATTTGGCCACTGTCTGAGATAGAATCTGAAAAAGCTGCTCATTTTAGACAATTCTGTTGTAACATTCAAGCAACATGGAAAGTGGTGTTGGCAGAAAGTGATATATGTTTTAACTTGATGTCAGCCAGGGTGACCCATTCACATTTGTACTTACACATGTCAATGAAATATAGTGAGCTGAGGATTGCCAGGTTTTTGGTGTAGTATAAAATTACAACACGTCCCCAGGGCTTTAAACTATATTTCAGATGCTATTGTCCAGCTGCTTACCACCAATCAAATAACACTGAATACTGTGCTATTACAAAAAATACTGTTATAGAGTTTAACAGCAGTGTCACAGGCCCATAATTCTCCCTGACACACTTGCCTCTCACATCTCTACAAGAGAACATTAGGGGGGTCAGTTCGACCAATCCTAGACCCTGCTGCACCCACAGAGTCCTCTGATCATCTTTCACCTCCTTCTGGGCTTGTGAACTTTCCATGTACAGTCATTTGATCTCACTAGCAGCAAGCAAGGAGCAGTTTTTGACCTGGACTGGTTGCACACACAGAGGTGGGAACATCATAGCCTGTTAAATTTAACACTGTAGTTATGTAGTTCTCTTATTCTGCTCGTTCTTTCTACACATATACAGTGTACATACAGTGGCTGTCATTTGTTCCTGTCACATGACACTACACTGTGATCTGTTTAGACCAACATTCAAAGACTTTCTTCCTTTTGAACTTTGATCATCATTTTGCACAACCATCGGTAATAAAAAAAAAGGAGAAAAAAAAAAGAAAGAAACAAAAGCAAATAAGAATTGAATGACATCCGTGACATCTGAAAGGTGGTCAAAGGGTCAGAGGGGAGCTAATGCTAAATGCTAGCTCACTGACTGGAAATTGTAAACTTTATCAAGCACTGAATGGAAAAGTCAAATGACTTTATAGATAGTGGAATCTGTTAACTACAACTAGTTAAATTGTATTTTTATTACCTCCACCAAGAAGGTTATACAGTAGTACCTCTACTTATGAAAGACCCAGCTAACGAATAATCCAAGTAACGAAAAACCTTTACCTCAATTTTTTGTCTCTGAATACAAAAAAGAAATCTATTCATGAAATGAAACCCCTGAGAAATAAATATGTACATTACTTTACTACTGTATATACTGTACATAGAATCCCATTGGCTGTGAGGGAGCTACCCATGATGCTTTTCATGACCCTTTGACCCCCATTCATCACAGAGTTACTGTTCTTTGGTGAGTTTTTCCCAGTGTGCTCAATGAAACTTTATTATTACAATACATATTCATCATTCCCAGTGTGAATGAAAAGAAGAAGCAGGCTGTGTTATCAACAGAAGTCAAACAGGAGATGATAAAAAAATATGAAAGTGGCACACGGTTGAGTGATATGACAAAGGAATATGGCTGAAACCAGTCTACAATCGGTATAATATTGAAGCAGAAGGATGGATTAAAAGCAGCGACCCCTTCCAAAGGCATCTCTGTGATATGGAAAAAGAGTTAATCACTGAACAACCAGATAGAGAGACTGTTACTTATTTGGATAAAGGAGAAATAAATTGCAGAAGATACAGTGACTGAGGCGATTGTTTCAGAAAAAGCATCCGCCATATTCAGTGATGTTGTGATGGAGGGTGTGGGGGTGAAGGTTTCTTTTACTTTTAACACATATTTCATACAAATTTGGTAATTTTTTAAAGGGTTTGAGGGGTAGTATTTGAGGCCTTGGAATGAATCAGGCCTTTAACATGTAAAATGTGATTCTATTTGCGAAAACTTCGAGGTACGAAACCACTTCTGGAACTAATTAATTTTCGTAAGTAGAGGTACCACTGTATTGTTGCTGCCGTTTATCTGTCTGTCTGTCTGTCTGTCTGTGTACAATATGTGTCAAAAAACTATGGAAGTATTTCAATGAAACTTTCAGGATAGCTTGGGAATGACACAAAGATGCCTTCTTGTGCGTGTCAGTGTGAAAAATAACATGTGAAATTATATAATAATGTGTTAATAATTTCACATATAAATCACTTCGGGTTATAAGTCGCACCCATGGCTAAACTATGAAGAAAATTGCGACTTATAGTCTGAAAAATACAGTAAATGACCCAATGACGAAGGGGAATTTTCTGGCGGCAACTAAAAATGTTCAAATTTGGCGCTTATCGCATTTTGGAACTAAGTTCTACACTTGCTTAATTTTGGAGCTGAGGTTAATGCCAGTTGATTGCAACTCAATACATCACCCAGGTAATATATTATCTAATGTATAAAGTAAGTAAAGTGAAGGGAGATACAGTTATGATAATTATTTGTCTGAGCCATTTTTCAACACCCTTTCCCAGTCTTTTGGGACAAGAGCCAAGTTTAATCTCATGGTGTCGAGGCCAATGAAAGTCTTGCAACATCTTGTCCAAGTAACTGTGTGAGTCATTTGTCATGTGCAGTAGGTGTGGAGGTAGATAGTAACTTTTTGCATCTGATTACATCAGAACATTAGTGTTTTAAAAGAGGAACCTATAACCTTCTTCCTCATTTATAAGGTTTCATGGTTTTTATGGATGACTTCCATAAATATCAGATTTTGTGCTGATTTATTTTTGCATGGCATGGGCTGGACGGTGGTTTATATCATATGTTATGAGTACACAGATGACCATGTTGTCTACATAGAAGTTCTTTACCACAAATGTAAAAGACACAGAGAACAACATTATTAGTGGCAACTTGCCAAGTGAAATGAATGTCACATCTCTACTACAGTGATGCCAGGCTTGAGTAATCACTCATCTGCTACCACTACAGTGTTGACATAGCAATAACATGTTACATACACTAGAAAAAAATGCTCTATAATTTGACTGAACATGGTTAGTAGTATGACATTAACACATGTTGAGTTGCATTTTTATTTTCTATTTTAAAAAGTTGCAAAAATATTGTCGATTGTATGTTGTCAGTTGTGTGGATTTTTTTTTTTAAATCTAGGACTGTAAATATTAATGCAGATTAATCCATCATGATTAATCTAACACATTTTTTTAACACAATTAAATCAAGCAGTTATTTTGCTTCAAGTTGTTTTGTTGAAACTGTCAAAGGTGTTGAACAAAAATGTTAATTGCATATATATTCATATTTTTGGATATGTTTTGGATATTTTATCACATTTTTTTGGTATTTTCTTTTGTATTTTAGAAGAATTATTCAGTATGTTTTGGACTTTTCTTTCGTTTTTGGGTATTTTTTTTGTATTTTAGAAGCTTTATTATGTTTTGTATATTTTTTCTCTGCATTTTTGGTGTTTCTTAGTGCATTTTAGTGTATTTTGTGATAACTTTGAGTACCAAAAAAACCCCTGAGACAGAACGGTCAGCTGACATAAGATGTTTTGCAGACTCTAAAAGATGGAGTTTTCATTTCATCAAAACACTTCCAGCTTCAAATTCCACATTAACATGAAGCACACGCTTATATATATATATATATATATATATATATATATATATATATATATATATATATATATATATATATATATATATATATATATATATATATATATATATATATATATATATGCTAACACTAGGCTAATGTGTTGCACAGCTTATGGCAAAGGCAATAAGTTTTGATATATCCATTTCTTTTTTGAGGCCATTTGCTCATGAAAAATGAAATGAAACTAATTTAGATTTAAAAAATTAATATTTAATCATGATGAATCCAAAGCAACCCGGTGATTAATCCGACTTTTTAAACATTATAATTTGACATCTCTATTTTAAACATACGCAGAGTGGGTTAAATTTTGTAAAAAAAAAAAAAAAAACTTGCAATCATTGCATCTCTACTCTGAATTGCAGTTTTTAGTGTTATTAATCTAATTTTACTCTCACAATGCTAAAAAGCCTGAGCGATAATTGGCCAATGAATTAAAAAGTGAAGAGAAAAACAAATTTCAAATTGCACGCAGTCAGTTCTAAACAGACAGTGGCAGTTACTGGGCTCCATTCACACCCTTCCTGTCTATCTCCTCATCTGTGTGTTTGGATTGTTGGTATAATTACTGTCCATGCAGGGATACAGGAGACAGAGGCAGTGTTCTAATTGTATGGTGGATCACGAACGGAAGCTATTAAAACAAGTCTGTCGAGACATTAATTCTCCGCCTCATCTGCTGCCATAAATCTGCTCTAACCACTCACTCCATCGCCTCATTTCTCAAAGTCTATGGGTTAACAATTTAAGCATCGTAAATAATATGGAAAGATGTAGCAGGTATTCACACAAACAGAAACAGAAAACAATAGTAATATTTTTATCCTACACAATTCAGCTGTACTGAAACTATTTACTTTTCATACATTTTATTAGTTTAGTGTTTGTCATGGGTAGTAATAGTGGTGTTATCAGATGTGTTTATACAAATTACTGTAAAATAAAGGCTTAAAGGAGTGATATTTTGCTTTTTTAAATGGAATTATGTACTTTAAAACATTTTCCTGTGCTCTATATAAACTGGAAATGCTATGTTTGGATCTGTATTCTTTTTTAATTAAACCATCCTATTGTTGAGGAATTACATGAAAACTGTCATTTCAGCGCTGGCCCTTTAAATGCACATGATCCCATCCCCTCTGGGTTGTTACTGTAAATGTGTCATTCAGCCACTTGTGTTCATCAATACATTTTGGGTAATCAGCTCAAACTTTGGACATACAATACAACTGCTGCTTTGTTGGAAGTTTTCACCTTATATGTGTTGATGTCATGGTGTAACTAGTTATAAAACATGACAAATTAAGAAGGAATTGAAATGGTTTAGAGAAATCGACTACATTTTTTGACAGAATGAACATAAAGAAACCTTTGCTCAGTTCAAATTCATACTTTATAAAACTATTCACTTCCAAATTAGAGCTGGACAAGATCAGTGGGACCAGCACTAAATGGAACCTATGTATGGACTCAATTGGCGTGTTTCCACCAAGTAGATTGGGACAGTTTGGTTAGGTTTGGTATGCATTTTTTTGCATTTCCACATTTCCACAAAGGGTACCAAAACACCCGATCTAAATCATCCCACTTTCTGCCACCCTTCCCTTGGGGTGCCAACTGCTCTAAAGCGACTCAATGTAGCCTATGTATAGACTCAATGTAGCCTATGTATAGACTCAATGTAGCCTATGTTTAGACTCAATGTAGCCTATGTATAGACTCAATGTAGCCTATGTATAGACTCAGTCTAGCCTATGTATAGACTCAATGTAGCCTATGTATAGACTCAATGTAGCCTATGTATAGACTCAATGTAGCCTATGTTTAGACTCAATGTAGCCTATGTATAGACTCAATGTAGCCTATGTATAGACTCAATGTAGCCTATGTATAGACTCAATGTAGCCTATGTATAGACTCAATGTAGCCTATGTTTAGACTCAATGTAGCCTATGTATAGACTCAATGTAGCCTATGTATAGACTCAATGTAGCCTATGTATAGACTCAATCTAGCCTATGTATAGACTCAATGTAGCCTATGTATAGCATGTTTCTTCAATAGGGCGACTTTTGAAATCCTTTCTGAACTTTAGTTTTCATTCTTGCAGTAGAGTTATGGCATTTATTGTTTGAATGTTGTTTTTTGATGTTTGCAAATGTTGAAACTGAAACTTGATTTTAAGAAAATGAAATGAAAATCACAACATCTGCCAGAAAAATCGTAATTAATTAAAAAAAAAAAAATCATTCAGCCCTAGTCCAAATACACAAATTAAATGAATAAAAGTGGGTTTAGCAAACTATGACCCCTTTAAAGAGCTGCATTTGTCTGTCCCCTACCATAACCATGAGTATGTTTGTTTGGGACGACACGGTCCCCTACAGTACCAGTACCATCTGAGCTTAGGGATCCTACTCATACATAATGGTCTGTTTCTGTTGGCCGCTAACGTCCATTCTGACCAAAGACCCAGTGAAATGTGTCCTTCTCTTACTTTGTTTCTTGTTCATTTACACACAAACACACACAGCAGTGACTGTTAGCCATTAGAGAGGCCAGTCAGGTCTCCCGTAGCTGAAAGCAGGAACAAAACGGCTGACCACTATAGAAAGGCCTAATTAAACAGCAGTCTTTAATGTCAAGTCAGCCCCCACTGTAGCCCCAACCACACATGAATGACAGAATAATGCTCTTTTAAAAAGGAACATAGTTTTATAATCTACACCCATTGGCTAAGCTACGAAGCCTCACTGGTCACCCTCCATGTCTTCCTTTCTCTCCCCTTTCTCCTCTCTCCTCTTCCTCCTCTGGTCTGTCCTCCTGCTGGGTCTATAGCCCGGGTTAAACCATGCTGAACGCGGTAAGGTCTGTGACCGCCACCTCCAGCAGACCCCTTGGTTCCCTGAAAGCAAGGTGGTGCTAATTGTCTCCGCATATACACACACAGACAAAAAACACACACATGAACAGCCATGTGCGTTGGCATGACCAACCGCTGGGCTCATGTGCTTGGATTATCAGAGTGCTATGAAAGAGAAAAGGCCAATTTAATCCAAAAATGGTGGCCGCACTGAGACATAGAGGGAAGAGGAGGGGGTGGGGTGGGCTTGAGTGCTCAGTGGCCTCCATGCCAGGGGCTATCCCAGAAAATTATAAGGGAAAAGAAAAAAAAAATCCAAGCGTCCAGCATGCACCCACCCTGACCTCACCTCAGTACTACCCACCCCCAAAAATCTCTCCACCCCACCCAAGCGAGGGGACCCCCCGACTGGCAGCAATAAATAGATTCTTTCTCTAACATGCCTAATCCTGCTAAACAGCAACAAATCCTATTAGGCCATGAATTATAAATCCTTCTTCGCCACCTCACCCCTTCCTCCCCCACTACAGAAACCCAATCGCCCTTCTCTATTTATAATGCACACACACACACACACACAAACACACACAAGATCACAAGAAAGTTAGTCTTAATAGGAAGGGGACTGTGTGTTGCATATGTTTGTGTTAGTTTGTGTATGTCCCTGGTTCCTCTGTTTAGGTGCTGGTGCATATGGATGGACTTGTGGAAATTTGACAATGAAATATCTTGAAAAAGAGCAAAAATAAATCACTCGTACTTAAGAATAAACTGGGATTATTATGTTATTTAACAATATTTTATGTATTAGACATGTCTTTCCAAAATGTAAGGTTCAGGTTGTTCTTTTTTGTATAGTCAGGGGTAATACTGTGTAAGAATAACCTGATATGTGACTAATGTTTCTAATTAAAACAGAACAAAAGCTTTTCTCTGGTAGAGTTTATATATGACCGAGCCTTTAAAGCCGCCGCCCCCCAACTCTAGAAGTGTCTCCCACTACCCATCAGGAACTCAGACTCACTATCTACATTTAAATCTCATCTTTTCAAACTGGCTTTTGCTTAGTCTTTTTTATAATTTCGATTTTATTTCATCTTATCTTATTTTACATATTTAATTATTTTTAATGCATTGCTTGTTGTTTGAGGTATTATTATTATTATTATTATTATTATTATTATTATTATTATTATTATTATTATTATTATTATTATTATTATTATTATTATTATTATTATTATTATTATTATTATTATTATTAGAACCTCATAATCTGATATAGTGGGAACAAAGGAAATAAAAGTAAAATGTTGTAATAGTTGCACCATGACAAAAATCACATAAATGATGCAAGAATGCAAAAATAGACATAAAAATGAGAAGAATCCATAAACATATGATCAAAACATTAACTTTTCCTTTTGTAAAAATTCACAAAGTGAGGCTTCAGTTTGTAAAGTTTTTTTATGAATCATACAACACTGCTCAGTAAAATATCCACATTACTATGGGTTACAGTTTTTATAATCCAGTTCAATAATCAACAATAAAGATACTTTACATCGTCTCTTTTTTCCTCAAGATGAAATGAAAGAACAATTACAACAGATCATAATAAAACAGACTTGGGTTCAGATACTACGAATAAAAAAAAAATAAATAATAATAATAATAATAATATAATTCTGTAAATAATTCACTAGGTATTTTGTTTTACTTTTGTTAGCTGATATTATTGAATCACTACAGTTAAGATGAAAAATCTGTTAAATTGAGGATAGAATTTAAATGCAAATTTTGATAAAGCCAATTTATTTATCATTTCATGGAAACTCTATTCACGTTGCTTAAAATTTTCCCTTCACCCTTTACGCCCCAACACATTATTTCAGGTAAATGTGCATGTGTTTTAGTGTCATAAAAGTTCCTGTGTGTGTTTTTGTGTCAAAATAGGTGGAATAACAGAAAAGTACAAAGAGAGGAATTGGAATTTTACAGGTTTTTTATTAAATAAGGCACTTACACGGTGCATGAATAATATATTTAGTATTATAGTATTATTTCTTGTAACACACTGACTGACAAGTCTTTGAATTTATGCCCCATAGTTTTTGTTTTGGGGCTATTTTTATTTTATCTTTTTTACTAAATCAGTCCAGCTGATATTTGGGTTTTTGGTTGAACTCAAAAAACATTTACACAGTCAAAACTCAGTAAAAACACAGACAAAAATATATAAAGGAAACTCACCACAACACTATAAATAACAGTAAAAACTAAAAACTAAAAAAAAAAAAAAAACAGTGTTAAAAAAATAAATAACTAGCAGGTCTGTCTCTCTATGTTTTAACCCTCATTCCACGGGGGGGGGGGGGGGGGGGTTCACTGGACATGCTCAGATGCCTGTATAAAGAACAAGGTCTTTTCTATCAACATGTTTTAAAAGGCTTTCTATTGAGCAAACTATTGTGTTATATATTAAAATATTACATATTAAAATATTTTCATGAATATTTCAAATAAATCCTACACCCAGAATGCTCACCACAGACATGTCAGAGGTTAAAGGGTTAATAGATAGAAAACATCCCTCATATTAGATCAGTCGGGCAGGAAATTAAATCTGTTATCCTGTCACTAAAATGCACATTTTAGGTCACCTCAGATTAAAAGCAGGTGCTGGATCAAACTGGTCTAACCATGTGTCTAGTTAGTCTCTCTGTGTCAGTCAGCTACACCCTACTGCTGGAACATAAACCTTGCACGTCTTGAATTGGGGACATGTATGTCAATAAAGCAGTGTTTTTTAACCTTGGGTTCGCAACTCCATGTGGGGTCATTATGTAATAACGGTGCATTTTGTAATAAACGTCTAAAATGTAAGAACTTTTCCCATTTCATTTTGTAATAATCTGCCCCAATGCATTTTGTAATAAATTTGACCACATTTCCATTTCCAAACTATATTCATAATTTCAAAATGTCCATTTCTAATATGTCTAATTACCAGCCAAGCCATAAACTACTTGGAATGTTTCCTAAACAGCTCCTTGAGTTTTAATGCCACACCACCAAAGCGCCATGCTGCTGCAAAATGGAATAAGTTATTACATAATGCAGCAAAATTTATTACAAAATGCGTTGGGGCAGTTTATTACAAAATGAAATGAAAAAGTTATTACGTTTTGGACGTTTATTACAAAATGCGGCTCAACACACCTGGAATTCAAATGAGGTTGCATTAGATTTCTTTTTTTTTTTAATTTATTTTATTTTATTTATTTATTTATTATTTTTATTATTTTTTATTAAAAATAAAATTAAATAAATAAAAAAATTAATTACAATAAATTTACATTTAAATTTAAATTAAATAAAATTAAATAAAAAAAATTGCATTAGATTTCTAATAATTAATTTAAAAAATTATAATAACGAATATATAATTCATTATAATTAAAAGAACACTCTTTTCCTCATGAAAACAGACACACAAACACAAACAGACAGACAGATAGACAAAGACAATACCCCTCTTTCCTTCAGGGGGACAGGGAAAAAAGGTGCATTATATACATTATATATATATATATATATATATATATATATATATATATATATATATTAAACATTGCCTAAAATTTATGTTATTTGCAACACAATATAGTAAACTATTAAATGGTCGAAAACAAATAAAGTTTAGCAAAAAAAAGGTTTTCGTTTCAATGTCAGGAGTGATGATAAAATGGGATCATGTCTCAAACTCGAAAGTCAGTTTCCCAATCTAAGAAATCACAAAAAAGTATCAGAAAATAAAAATAATTAGAGTTTATTGTATGTACAAAGGTACTGTAATATGTCATCATTTATTTTTCAGATTCGAGCCTCAGTTCTGCCCAGTGAATCATTTTCCCACGGCTGGCGTTTTTCATCTCCTCAGCTGTCCAAATGGAAGCCTCTGGTTAGCTCAGATCTTTAGTTAATTGGGCAGTCACCGTTGTGTCAAGAAGAGTTCAGACGAATTAGTCTCCTTGTTAGATCTGTGCTCTCTCTCCAATCTTCTCTCCGCATGGTGGGAAATAGTTGCTTCTGTGTCGGCTCTTCTATAATAATGACAGGTTGTGAGCCGTGGCATCATTAACATTGAACATGGGTTGAGCTTTTCTAAGGTCATCAGAATGTCGACCATCACTAGAGAGAGGTTCTTTACGTTGATGGGATTCTTTCACATGTTGAAAGACGGGCATGTTTTTTTATTTTTTTTTTTTATTTTTTTTATTAAAGGATGCCTTCAGGGGTATATGGTAACACTATGGACAGAATATTTTTTTCATTAATTAATCAGAAATTTGATGATTTTGTGAATTATTTTTTCTGCTCTAACTTGCATGCACTTTTATCCAGTCATTTCAAATCATGTCTTTGATTGAATCAAAGTTAAACAAAAAATAAGGGCTTTTCCATTTATATTCTAAATTTTTTTTTTATCAGGAATTTATTCATTTATTTATTTACAATTTATAATAATAATAATAATAATAATAATAATAATAATAATGGATTAGATTTATATAGCGCTTTTCAAGGCACCCAAAGTGCTTCACATTAGTGTTCCATTATTCATTCACTCTCACATGTTCCCTCTGGTGGTGGTAAACTACATATGTAGTCACAGTTGCCCTGGGGTAGACTGACAGAAGTGTGGCTGCCATTTCGTGCCTACGGCCCCTCTGACCACCACCGAACATTCATACTCATTCATACACCAGTAACACTGGAGGCAAGGAGGGTGAAGTGTCTTGCCCAAGGACACAACAGGCTGACTAGGACAGAGCGGGAATCGAACCGACAACCCTTTGGTTAACGGACGACCTGCTCTACCAACTGAGTTTATTTATGTCCAATTTATGTCCTGTCTCTTACCTTTTCAATCTATGGAGGTTTCAGTGTTTGAAAATAGTGGATCACATGTATTTAGAAAATAGAATTAAATGTAGATTTAAACACAAAAACATCTTTAAATCTAATATTTGCCCAATCCTCAATCAACTCCGACACTATGTTATTGTTCAAAACTGTATCTAACATGTAAGGTTTTTACACCTTGATGATAATGTGGCATATTTACATAGTGATAATGTTTGGAAACATGCATAAATTCCCGTTTCTTTTTGGTTTTCTGCATTCATCTAGAAGGAAACTGACTATTGTGTGAGTGAGAATAGTATTTTCGACATCCCCAGCCCTTTCTCTGTGTTTCTGGCTCTGTCTGGCCACACACATCAAACAGTGTTTCCTCTCTGTTCTCTCTTTGTCATCAGCTCTTAATGGGCAATGGGCTTTGATGTGGTTTGGGACCACTATTGTCTCCAGCATGTCTTGATGAGTGTCTATTGATCTAAGAATGAGGGACATAAAAACAACTGGAGCAAACAACGCAGGGAGGAGGTGACCAGTGTACATATCAGAAGTAATTATTAACCAGCTGCATCTTGTTGCAGGGTTTAAAGGATAGTCTTTCAGGTTCAGACTCAAGTTCAGCTGTGTTTAATCTCAGGATGAAAATAACTAGAAATCAAGAGCTGTAGTATTCGGAGGCAGAGGGTCATTAATATTCAGACAAGAATCATTTTTCAATACTGTGAAGTAAAGTGATATCTGATATGGTTTTGTTACAATGAAGCATCGTTAACATTTTTCTAATATACAGACGTATTGCATGTTAATTCTACATTTGATTCACTAATGATATGGATAATAAACTTTCTTTCTATGCCATAAAAAGGAAAAGAAATAGCAGCTTAAAGAGGTTAGCAAAAAGGAACTCCTAAATTCATACTTGGCTTTACATGAAATAACCAGAATAACTATAAATAAAGAATATAATAATGATGGTGTTCCTTACTATGGGATGTATTGCACTGACCTTGGTTTGATTTGTAACCCAAGTAGTGCATGGTATTTGCACTCTCTCAATCTTTTGGTCTCTGTCTCTACTGCACACTGTACACTACTACTACTACTAATAATACTACTACTACTACTACTACTACTACTACTACTACTGTAGATATAGTTATCTAGCAAGTATTCAGAGAATGTTTAATCTCACCCCTATTTTGCGCTAATCTCAAGTTTCTATGACAACCCATTTTGACCTTTCTGCTAAATGCGACCTTGACCTTTGAACTTTTGAAATATTGATAAGATCATTATATGTATATACGTGTCAGTGCATGTAATATTATGATAATATATCCAGTATTGAATAGTTATATGCTTGACACACACAAACAGTGTTACAGAAGTTAATTTTTGTGACATGTCACCTTTGACCTCAAGAATTCTCAAAAACTATTGGTCGTAGGTGATAACACCAATTATGAGAATTATAGAAATCTTTATTCCGCATCGTTTGGTACCAATCTCAAAGTTCTGTGTCTCTCCGTTTTTGAGTTAAAACCAATAATGTGATTTTGACATTTTAGTTCATTGTGATCTTGACCTTTAACCTTTACTTAAATGGATCATTGTATCTGATGTGCATTAGCTATATGCCCATGTAATTTCATGGTGATATCCTAAATATTTATTGAGTTATAGCATGATATGTCTCTGCAGACACACACACACACACACACACACACACACTGGTTTCAATAATCTCCCCCAACCAATGCTGGGTGAGATTAATAAAGGTGAAATGCTTTGAAAATAAATAAAACAATACAATGCCATAATTAATGTAACTTTAAACTTCCAAGATCAAAATGAAATGACAGTAACTGGAATGCATAATATTACATGGAGCAAAGTTAAAATTAGAACACAGAGGTAGTTTGGCTATGAGTCCACTTTAACATACAGTACATGCAAGTCATTATAGTACTATTATCTTTACAGTTGACAGCAGAGATTGTATCTAACACTTTTATAAACTTACAATAACTACATAGCAATTAAAACTCCAGAAGAAAACACTGTTAGAAAGTAATGAAAAAGCATAACGTGCTGCAAAACATCAAGGGACATGGTTTTTTTTTATGTTTATAAAATGTCATTCTCTCTTTTTTTCTAGAGTAATATGACATTATAATTCAAGGGAAACACTTGGGGTTTTTTTTCCCCCTTTGAATAAATGTTCTAAAACAGAAGGTAACTTAATTATAACATCTGGACTTGAGTTCTTTCAAGTTACCGATGCGTAATTAAGACGAAAATAAACTGTGGTTAATAGAAGCTTAATGTAGACCCACTGTTGTCTTCGTCTTCATCTTCATCTTCACCTTCATCTTCATCTTATGCTTCTTCAAACCATTCTTTGAGCAAGTTCAGAGAAAGAGAATCCACATGGGAGTATTTTATGACTTAGATGTGCATTGAAGGCCCTTCATTTAAAAGCCTCATTGAGTGGGAAAACTCAGTTTAGTGTCGCAGCAGTGTGCCCTATAATTCTTACCACGACACCCTCTGGCATGCCATCACTTTTAGATCAAACATTCTCCAAAGAATGCAGTCATCTTATCCTTCCAAGATATGATAAAAGGATGCCTGTTATTGAGGAGAACAGAAGAAGAGTACATAGCTTTGATGGACCAAAGCACTAGTCATAAAGCTTATCTCACACACACACACACACACACACACACACACATAGACATAAGGCTGTATTCTTGCTGGGCGCTGACCATGGTTGCACTGATGTCTGACGATGCTTTCTCCTCTAGACTCAGAGGTTATTGCAACACTCCATGGAAGCACAGGATATTTGAAGGTTCCCTGCCAAAGAAAGAGCCATTACTAGTGGGGGGTGTGAGCGAGTTGCCATTGACAACTCCAAAATCTCCAAAGTGACCATCTGAAAATGAAAAAAAAAAAAAAAAAACTTATTAAGTGAGAAAGGTTCAAGGGAGGCCATGGGGCTAAATCTGTCACTTGGTTCTGTAGTCTTTGCACGGCTCCTATAGTTGACCTAAAGAAGAATGGTTACTGTGTTGAGAAAACTAGGAAGTAGAAGAAATACATACACAATCATCCCTTACAGAAGAGAATGAATCATACAGAGCCAGGACAATGGTGAAGTATATTGAAGTCATCGTGGGTGAGATCTTGGCTTTGCTGACTCAAGAAGTGACCATGGGATACTCTTGTGTGTCAAACCTACTGCACAGATGAAAAATAAACAAGGAGAAAAGAGGGAGAAAAAAAAAAAAAAAAAAGGAGAAGACGCAAGAAGGAGATGAGTAGAAGTCAGAGCCAGTAAATGTTTGAAGTGCAACATCAGCAAAGAGATGTGGGAAATACATTCCTGTAGAGACTGTGTCTGCCAAATGTTTAACAGAGTTGGGGTGTAGGGTGGGAGGGGGGAGGGGGGAGGGGGAGGTTGGTGTTGGACAAAAATCCCACCATGTTATTCTTTTATCACACTTACCCAATGAACATGTGTGCACATTTGTGTCAAAATACAGGAAGCCAGAGGAGGGCAAGGAGGGAGAAGGGTATAGTTGTACAACCATCAAAACCGCACATGTTTTTTGTTTCCTACATGTGTTTTCTTTCCCAATTATGTTCGAACCTCAGAGTCACACGGAAAATAGGAGGAAAAAAACAAAACAAAACAAAACAAAAAAACAAAAAACACACACATCCTCCTTCTCATCTATTATGGAGAGTAAAAGAGGTGACTGGAAGTTTCTTTGTTTTTTTTTTTCTTTTTCTTTTTTGTAAAATAGGGCCTCATGCTCTTTATGTTTTTCTATTGTTTGTGTGCATTTCCTCCTATAGCATTGGGCACGACTTGCATGGCAGGCAGGAAAAAAGACAGCAGCTTGACAGGCTTTGATGTTTCGTGTTTTATGGTCCCATGTCAGCGCATTGTCTGTTAAGTCCTTTTGTTGTCCCTCTGCCTAATTAAGACCTCAGAGCGACTTGTTGACTCCACAAAAGGCTCTTCTTTTTGGGGAGGGTGTATGTTTGTGTATGTGCATGTGGGTGTGGGTGTGTCTGTTTTAAGTGGAACATAGCTTGAGAGAAATGTCTAAAACAACACAAACATAACACGCATTAACCCCTACATACACAAGTGCAGGCTCTTGCAGTAATGGGGTAATGTTTAAAACTGCTCAAGTAGACAAAGTGTAACAAGAACAGGATAGTTTTGGGTCATTGGAGCCAGCAACACCATCTTATTTTTGTATTTGTTCCATGAAGATTTATTAAATTATTCCCAATAGTCAATTCTGTTTATTTTTTACTTTTTCAGTAGTGTATGTGTATGTTAGAATCTTTATCCAATCTTATTTCAGCCAGAAAATCTATCTATATTAACATTGCAGTCCCTATTACTTAAAATAAATGGCAATAAAACTGAACTTTGAATCAAATGGCATGTTTATATGGGAGGTTTTATTCCTATTTAATTCTGAATAAAAGTTAATTTCTCATTAAAATGACCATGTAAACACCTAGTTCCAGTTGAAATTGATATTTCCACATTAAATTTAATTCTGAATAAAGTCACTGGTTTAATCCAATCTTAATTCTGAATTTGGTAATTAACTCTGCCATGTAAATAATTAATTCTGCTTTAACGGTATTCCTTTCATTCTACACGTGCCCCTGGTCTCATTGTGATGACGCACATATTCTGACATCAATATGTTGATTGTTATGGTTGATTCAGTCGAACTGCTGCTTCATAATTATCATTAAAAATAAATGCAAAAATCACATGTTCTTCCATGTTGATAGTTGAAACAAACACGAAACAGAAAGTGGACGCAGTAGCTTTCTTCCAGTAGACATCCAGACGTTAAGCGGCCGTTCTGTCCAATCAGAACCAATTAACTAGAGCAGAATACACCCGTTTAAACCTTTATTCAGAATTAACATGTCCATGTAAACACAAAAGAAATAGCTTTAATTCCAAATTATTTTATTCCTAATAAATAATTGGCAATTAAAAAAACATCAAACGTAACAAAAGGATGATCTCATTTCTTAAAGACCACACTAGTCAGAGAAAGCTCAGCTAAATTAACAACAGTTGAATAAGCTAAATTATATAGGTTTGGTTTTAATAGCTGAATATTGTATTTTTTGTACACTATCAGTGGTGTATTGTTGATATTAAAAGGTAGATAAAGTCAGCTAGACATCACTGAAGGCCTAATTGTGAAATACAAAGTCAGATTTATTGTCTGTTTTTGCCATATATGCAATGTCTGTCAGTGGAATTTTATTTGGTAGATGTGATAATATGAATGCAGGTTAAATACTTATTTTTTTTTCCATTTTTCTGAACAACAAAAAATATCATGTGCATTCACATGATTGTACTCTCCCATTTTTGTGCCATGCAATTTTCAGTCTTTATAATTCTTGAATGGCCACGTTGTGTACCACATAAATAGCCAAATAAATCCACAAATATTTATCTAAACATGTACAAAGAAAACAACCGCCCCACAGGAATAATTCAGCCTGAGTATTTTATTTCGATATTGTTTTTTATTATATTTTTGTGAAATAGATGCTATTTAATTTTCAATATATAAGTAATCATTTCCATTGTTTTTTTTATGTTCTCTATAACGACACTGATTGTTTCCATCTGCTACTTTTATCTAGATATGAATAGCTGCTTTATGATCATCCTGTTAGATGTAAAATGTCATACACTAATGAGCTGACAGGTAATAGATAAATATTTGGACAAAAACCTGAAAGTGTCTGGTAGCTTTTATCATCAAACATGAAAGTCTGGATCATATAACAAATATTTGATTCTGCTGCAGTTTACACATGGTTAAGCTTTATTCCTATTATAATTGAATGTGGAATTAAAGTATTTCAGCCTAATTACATGCACATGCTAATTTGCAAAATTCATTGCATTTATTTTGTATTAATACATCTTTTTTTTTAAAGTAAAAATGCAAATGTTGGATGAAAATGCTCCATGTGACTTTATACCTAACACCTGTGGCTTTCTTTATCCTCTGTGTTTTTCCTCTGCAACTACATCAGGTGACATTGGATTGTTGTTAATTCACCATCTCCGTACACACACACACACACACACACACACACACATTGCCCAGTAGCTTTGAAGTCTTTGAAAGTGACAGATGGCTGAAAGGTCACCTGTCTTTGAGGCATATACTGTACATGAAATAGAAGAATAAGAAAGGAACATGTGCACAAAAGACAGGAAGCAAACTACAAGGGTGCAGCATGACTTTGTTATGGCCCCACAATTCTCAAGTGTCTCAGCTACGTAGCATTGTATGAAAAAAAAATCGGGATCTGCCCACAGGTTTGTCCTAGTTTTATTGATTTATGTAGAGAACTATAGACCTGAATGATCAAGTATGTCCATGATGGATCACTGAGAGCCTGACAGCAACATTTAATTCATGAAAAAAAAGGTTAGCTTTTTCATTTTTCAGTGAAATTCGGGTATTTTTGCGACATTTTAGTGATTGATAATGATGAGATGTTCATAAAAGCTTGTTGTAAATTCAAAGATAAAAAAGATAAAACTAAAGAAATATGACTTTTTCATCAAAATATACCAATATCATCCATCCATCCATCCATCCATCCATCCATCCATCCATCCATCCATCCATCCATCCATCCATCCATCCATCCATCCATCCAACCATCCACCCATCCGTCCGTCCACCCACCCATCCATCCATCCATCCATCCATCCATCCATCCATCCATCCATCCATCCATCCATCCATCCATCCATCCATCCATCCACCCACCCACCCACCCATCCATCCATCCATCCATCCATCCATCCATCCATCCATCCATCCATCCATCCATCCATCCATCCATCCATCCATCCATCCATCCATCCATCCATCTACCCACCCATCCACCCATCCACCCATCCACCCATCCACCCATCCACCCATCCACCCATCCATCCATCCATCCATCCATCCATCCATCCATCCATCCATCCATCCATCTACCCACCCATCCACCCACCCATCCATCCATCCATCCATCCATCCATCCATCCATCCATCCATCCATCCATCCATCCATCCATCCATCTACCCACCCATCCATCCATCCATCCATCCATCCATCCATCCATCCATCCATCCATCCATCCATCCATCCATCCATCCATCCATCCATCTCTTCCCACCTATTCCACTTCCCTCTCCCCAGGCACCTCCTCTCGTTAAGGCATGCCCAAATCACTTCTCCAGTGAAGCGTCCAGGAGGCATCCTGACCAGATGCCTTATACACCTTCACTGGTTCCTTTGGTTGTGGAGCAGGAGCCATACTTCTACCCTCTTAGCCTCTCCCACTTCTTACCTTACCTCTAAGGGAGAGTCCAGCCACCCTGTGCATCTGTGATCTCATTCTTTTGGTCACTACCCACAGATGACAAGTGGAACATAGATTGACCAGTAAATCGAAACATTACATTTTGACTCTACTCCTTCTTCACCATAACAGACCAGTACAGTATCTGCATTACTGTTGATGCTGCCCCAGTCTGGCTACTGTCCCCCATTTTCAAAAGAGCAACACCATCCTGGTCTACCAATCTAGGGGCACTGTTCCTGTCTTCTAAATTGTATTGAAGAGGAATGTTAACCAAAATAACCCCACAATATCCAGAGCTTTAAGGCACTCATCAGATGTCATCCACCCTCAGGGCCAGACCACCAAGGATATTTCTAACTACCTCAGTGTGAGTGATGGACAAGCCAGTCCCAAAGTCCCAGAGTTGTGCTTCTACCACAGAAGGTGTAAAGACATGGTTTAGGACATTTAGGACAGGCATGGGCAAACTATTCTACAAAGGGCCGGAGTGGCTGCCAGTTTTTGTTCCAACCAACCAACCAAGAGTTCACAGTTTGACCAATCAACTCTCTGAAAACCCAGATCAGTTGATTAATTGAATCAAGTCTGGTGTGCTGCTGCTTAGTTGGAACAAAAACCTGTAGCCACACCAGCCCTTTAGGAATGGTTTGCTCATCCCTGGTTTAGGAGATCCTCGAAGTCATCTTTTTACCATCTGACAACATTTCTAGTTGAGGTCAGAAGAATCCCATCTCTACTGTGAGCAGTGTTTGTCAGACCTTCCTTTAGGCTGACTAAAAGTCATGCTCCATAGTTTCACCAAACTCCTCCCATGCCCACATTTTTTTTTGCCTCAGCAACTGACAAAGCTGTGGCACACTTCTTCTGTTGGTACCTGTCAACTGCCTCTGGGGTTTCAAGTGCCAACTTCTCCTTTTGTAGCTTGACAGCACCCCTTACCAGTGGCCATTGTATCTGAATACCTTTCTGACCTCTCGTCAAGACTTGTCTGACCTGTCACCTAAGACCAATTTGCTTTGGGAGACCCTACCAGGGACTAGACAGTCCTGACAACATAGCTCCGAAGATGATTTGCAAACTCAACCTCTTTCACACAATAAGATGGCGATTCAAGAAAGGGACGTATCAATACCTGAATATAAAACACATCTACAACCACTGTTATTTATCAAACTACATTTGTTTTTTTATCTGTGACTCAGTGTTGCAGAAGATGACAGTAATTTCTATATTCACTATGAAGCCTTTGAATCAATCAATCAATCAATCAATTTATTTATATTACACTTTTCATGCATGAATGCATCTCAAAGTGCTGAATGTCCAAATGGGCCATATATGATGAGAATGAAAAGCAGAGTCTGCATTTTACCTAAATTATATAAATGTATTGATAAGATTAATGAGTCAAACATATTAGATAAGCAGATGATTTTGTTTGCCAGTGACAATTTAGGTCACTGTCTATGGTTAAGTCTATGGTTAAGTATCAAACGTCCTCTGTCCACACATTCTGATTTAGATTATATAACTAGGTTATACTTACTTCCACAGGCATATATGATATACTATTCCTATTTTACTATGTCAGTTTAAAGCCTGACTAATAATGACAGTTTTGAGAAATGTGGAATTTATTAACAGCTCATGAAACTCTGTTTTACATTAAATTTGTATGTTTAACTTTTTATATTTGTTTTGACAAATGTGTTTTAAAGGTCTCTGACACAAAAATCGCTCAACTTACATCCAGTCTTTTCTTACTTATTCTTTTTTTTCCCCCTCATTGCACTCATTCTTCAAACACGCACCATTCACACAAACACATCCGTGACCATGTTTCAGCATTTTCTGACAAATAAACTAAATTAATGTCAGTCCACAGCACGCACAATGTGCGTTCGTGAAAAAACAAACATGACTACATGCCATACAGTCACTATGGTATGTAGTTTCTGTGTGTTGTTTGCATCTAGTGGTTTCTGTTCCAGTGTTTAACTCCATACCAGTGGGTTTTTTACTTTGTGTTGACACAGATGTGCAGCTTCGAGCCAAAGGACATGTGTTTTGGGACTCCACATAATGCAAACTGAGTCTGGTTGTCTTCTCTTTCACTTAGCAGGATGGTGCACATTCAGTGTTGTGACCATTTAAGCTATCACTGATGGAGAACAGGGGTTAATCTGTGTTTATCCATAAATTCATGTAGCCCACATGTATTTGTTTGTGTATATAATTGTATACAGCTCTAGTGTGTGTTCTCTCACAGACACATGTCTACTCACTGATCCTGAAACACTGCATGGTGTAACTATTAGACTCAAGAGTGTGTAGTCTTTTTTCATTTAACTCATCTCATCTTAAAACAAGCTTCCTCACATTGCACAGCATGGAAACATTTACAGTTGTGGCACTTTTTTGTTTGTTTGTTTTTTTTTTTTAAATCTTTATGCTGTTTTTTTTTTTTTTTTTCACAGGTTGTCCCATGCCCAGAGATCAGCGGTAAAAGTCCTTCGCAGAATGCAATACTTTGTGGCCAGGAGGAAATTTCAGGTGAGTGGAAAGAAACATGATGGAGAAAGATAGATAGAGAGCAAGCAGCAGAGTAAGAGAAGCATGTTTTGTGTGGGGATGTACAGGAAAGGGGAGGGGGGGGGGGCATATATCAACTGCAGTACTGCTGTGCACAAGTGTTATGTGTCTGTGCACATATTTGTGTGAAAATGCCTGAAACTTGCACCTGCATGTCTTCTTAGTGCTCACTTCAGTTCAGGCGTAGTATCATGGGAACTCTGCTAACCCTTTTTTTTTTCTGGGGCTGCAGTAGAAATTCACTTTCTGTTCTACACACACAAACACTTGCACAGGCATACTCATAACATACATAGTACACACCCGGACATGTCCTTATATTGCATAGAACTCAGCAGAATACAATAAATATATGCATCAGAATACATAATTATGTGTGAGATATCATTTTCATGCCCCAAGTTATTGCAGAATGGTACCTATATTCTTACAGTTCTGCATGTTTTCAATTACAGCCTTTAAGTGATTTCAGCTGCAGAGGCTAAACTCTATATACCAGGGATACCCTAAAGAGTTCAGTGGGTTCATTGAAATGCTGCTTGTCTCAATGACACTCTAAACAAAGCTGTGAAGGGACCTTAACACGATTGCTTTCTACGACACCATGCACTTGTCAGTATAAGCACAAAAGCACACGCACAAAAAAACACACACAAACGCTCACACAAACACTCACTGACTTAACAATGAACCCTTTACACCCAAGGGGGTTGGGGATGTTTTTGGGGACCAGGCAACAGTGGCTGCTGTTGACAATGGCTTTTGTATCACTGTGTGTGTGTGTGTATATGTGTTTTTGTGTGTACGTGTGTGAATTCACAGCAAGCGCGGAAGCCTTATGACGTGCGAGATGTGATCGAGCAGTATTCCCAGGGACACCTCAACATGATGGTCCGCATCAAAGAGCTTCAGAGAAGGTGGTGTCTCAAGGGTTCTGTCAGAGCCTCTTATTTCATTCTTTACTTTTTACACCACCAAGGAATGGTGGAGTTATGTTTTATCTGTATCTGTCTGTCTGTCTGTCTGTCTGTCTGTCTGTCTGTCTGTCTGTTTGTCTGTCTGTCTGTCTGTCTGTCTGTTTGTCTGTCTGTCTGTCTGTCTGTCTGTCTGCCTGTCTGTCTGTCTGTCTGTTTGTCTGTCTGTCTGTCTGTCTGTTTGTCTGTCTGTCTGTCTGTCTGTTTGTCTGTCTGTCTGTCTGTCTGTCTGTCTGTCTGCCTGTCTGTTTGCAAGATAATTCAAAAACCTATGGATGGATTTTGATGAAATTTTCAGGGTAGAGTGGTAATGATCTGGAAATTCTAAGATTTTGGTGGTGATTCGGGGGGGGGGTCTACATTGGGGCAGAGGTCTGTGCTGTCAAGAGTCCTTTTCTAATGCCTGTCTGTCTGTCTGGTTGTTTGTGTGTCTGTGTGCAACATAACTCAAAAATTTCTGGGTGGATTTGACTTAAAATTTCAGGAAATGCTGATACAAGAACAAGGAACAAATGATTAAATATTTTTGGTGATCAGTGAAGGTGTGTGTGTGTGTGTGTGGGGGGGGGGGGGGGGCATGTGTGTGGTTCATACTGTAGCATAATAACTCAAAAAATTATTGACGTGTTTTTAGGAAATGTTGATACTGGCACAAGGAACAGGTGATAAACATTTAGTGGTGATCAGTGGAGGGGGGGGGGGGGGGGGTCACATGAGTGCTTTTCTAGTTATATCTGAATTTGTACCAATTTAATACCAATTTTAGCGTATTTAATATTTACTAGGGCTGTATGATATGATAGGATATGTCTTGTGACAGCATAACAGCATCTACTTTATCATTTTATATGACTCCGAACCACTGGAAATATTTGACATCATTTGGACGACGCTTTGCATTCTTCCGCACAGTTCAAATGCAGGCAGGAAATTTACAGGAAAGAGGCCACAAATAAACATGGAGGAGACTAAATGTGACACAGAACAGGGAGATTTTAAACAAGACAAAAAGTTAGAGTCATCCAAACTGCATATGGTCAGGGTGTGTCAGCCATGACACATCAGGATTTAAAGAGTCCAGGCTCATTTATGTTCACTTTATGGATGTAAATCACCCTTTTAACTCAAGAAGAAGATATATGAGGCGTCTCATTTTAAATAAAAATTCATCAAGTTGTCAAATTTTCAGTCCACATGATACATAGCGTTATACATGTCAGCTGTGAGGTGCACCATGAAGACTTGTGCTTCTACTATAGAGATGGATATCTAAACCACCTGCTTAGGTTTGTCACACTTAGCAGAGCCAAAGTGGAATTGGTCATGCCCTAATGAAGTAATGCAGATATTGTAGTCAGTTCAATGGTTCGTGAAGACTCCATCACATGTACCTTCATTTGGAAAATACCCTACTGAGAAGGAGGTCAGTGAGGTCATAAATGATGTCAGACTTATGTAACCACATCACCTGGACCTCATGGTAACTTTTCCTAAAGTTTGTCTGATTTTATTCATGATTAAATGTAAATTGTGTTTTTATCACATGTTAAAGGACCCACATGTATAAGTTAAGGACAGTTTTTGGGGTGTCCTATTACAAAAGTATCTTGCAAATGACTTGTCAAGTCTTCTTTCTAGAATGATTTTATAATAAATTGATAAAGATAAGATAAGATAATCTTTATTGATCCCACAGTGGGGAACATTTACTGTTAAAGCAGCTCCAGAAACATCGGAAAAATAGTGCAAACTCGATACAAAACACACAGAAAATAAAATAAAATAACAATAAATAACAATAATAATAATAATAATAATAATAATAATAATAATAATAATAATAATAATAATAATAATAATAATAATAATAATAATGATAATAATAATAATAATAATGATAATAGTAATAATAATAATAATAATAATAATAATAATAATAATAATAATAATAATAATAATAATAATAATAATAATAATAATAATAATAATAATAATAATAATAATAATAATAATAAGAATGATAGATAATGCACTTTGCTGACCATGTTGCCAAGATGAACTTTAAATAACTGATTACATTTGCAAAAAACTTCAGTCATGCAGTAATAAAATCAAGGGAATTTGCAGAATATAATTCTCAAATTGGTAATAATTGACATTGTGGATGTTAAACCTCTTTATTCATTTTCAAAACTTTGCATCATAGTGAAATAATAAAAATTACACATTTATTATTCTCTTCATCCAAAACCAGTAAAAAGCAAATACAACCAAGATGAATCCTTTTTTTTTTCAGTTTTATCGGAAGCATAAATCAATTTTTCATTATTTTGCTGAAGTAAAATGTTGTTCATTTAATGGAATCTCTTTCTTTCAGGCTCATGTTTTTTACCTCTAATAACTTTGTCGTGTCTTGCAGGCTGGATGGCACACTGGGGAAGCCAGGAATGTTTCTCCCAGGTAAATACACAGAAGACACAACAGTCTAGATCTGATAGACAGCCATCACTCCTCACTTCATTTTAGTGTTTATAACTGACACGTATACAAGCGGTGCCAGACTAAATAGGAGAGAGTTCCCTGATGTGTGTGTTTATGTCACTGTGTGGATGTGGGTATATATATGTTTTAGTGTTTGTGAACATGTGCACCCTGTTTGCTTTCCTGTGCATGTAAACATTTATTTGTAGCCTTATCTCTGATTGCATTTCATGTAGATGTATATGAATAATTAAATGCAGAACTTCCCATAGTTTATACATAGTCCTATTTCCTGTTGTACCTCCAAAAAACTATAAATATTAACAAACATATCACTTAACGCATGAACGTGTGTGAGCGCAAACAGGACATATATATATATAATTATATATATATATATATATATATATATATATATATATATATATTGTTATTATTATTATTATTATTATTATTATTATTATTATTCTTTTTTTTTTATTCTTTTTTTTTTAATGACGGCATAATGTGCACATATGTAATATGTTTTGTCTTTTGCCCTTTTTTTGACGTACCAGGAAAAGGAGAAGATAAAGAATACCCAACAATTGGTGCACGACTGATCAGACTAGAAGATAAGGTAGGCACACTCCTGCTGCTTATTGTGTGTTGGGTCTGTTCATGTGTCTCCATGATAAAGAGATATGCTGATTAGATTACCTTTGGTCTTCAGAAGCACAATTATGTGTCTGTATGTGTCTGTTATCACATGTACAATATGTGTGTGTGGTGAAATGTCGTATTTTAACCATTTTACTCCCAGAGGTGGTCAAAGTACTCACATTCTGTACTTAAGTAGAAGTACAAATACTGGTGTGAAAAAATACAAAAAAAGTAGAAGTACTGATTCAACTCTTCTTCAACTCTGATTCTTCTCAATTGTAATAAAGTCTTATCTGGTCATCTGAACCTGCTTTATCCTCACTAGGGTCACAGGGGTCACTGGGGGCCTAATCCAGGTACAATGGGTGAAGGCGGGGTACACCCTGTATGAGTCTCCAGTTCATCTCAAGGCTGAACATATTTAGACAAACTGTCACTCTTACATTCACACCTATGGATAATTTAGATTAACTAATTAAACTATCAGTGCATGTGTTTGGATGGTGGGAGGAAACTGCAGTACCTGGAGAAAACCTACACAGACACGGGGAGAACATGCAAACTCCACACAGAAAGGTCTGGTATGGGAATCGAACCAGGGACCTTCTTGTTGTGAGGTAAAAGTGCTAACCACTGCACCACTGTGCTGCCCTATTTGTAATAAAGTAAAAAGTAAAAGTGGGTTTTTTTTTGCCATGGATGAAATAACACTTATTTAAGCAGGAAACATTTTTGTGAGTATGGGTAGAAAATGTAGGAAAAAATCAAAAGTCATAAAAATTATGAGATTTAAAAACATCTAAATCCTGAGCTAAAAAGTCAATATTATTATTAAAAACTCAAAATTATGATGAAAAAAAAATCACAATTTTGAGATAAAAAAAAAATCATTATTATGACATAAGAAATGGATCATTCTGATATAAAAAATCTAAATTATGATAGTAAGTCACACATTCATACATTTGTCTAGTTTGAATCTATTCTGATAATATAAGGAGTATAAAGTACATATATATTTATATAAAACGTAGAAAGTAAAAGTAAAAAGTTGCCAGAAAAATAAATACTTAAGTGGAGTACAGATACCTAAAGTATGTACTTAAATGCAGTAATGGAAGTACTTCTACTTAGCTACTTCCATCTCTGGTTAATCCTGTATTTTTTTTTTTAAATAATTTATATTCTGAGCTGTGTCAGTATGACCAGAGGACCCTCTTTTCCTCGTATATGTTGATGGTTCCTCTATGTTTACAGTATGTTTCCATAAAACCCACACACTGTAGATTTTGCAGTGTTAATTTGGAGACAATGGGACCAAATACACTCTAGAAGAAGTTAAATAAACTCTCTAAGTGTTGATTTAACACTGCAAAATTTACTGTGTAGTTAGATGAAACTCTTTTGTACCTTTCAGTAGAAAATAACACCAGTGGGATTTTTATAATAAAAAGTGGATGGTTTTAAAATGTAGTGTTATATAGCGTAGTATTTATGAAATGTAGCTTTACATAGTTTTATTGTATTGGTGTTTTTTTTTAATCCTTTTATTGTTGTGTTTTTTTAGATTGCATTGCCTTGTACAGTGTCACATTTTACCATTTTGTTATTTTTCTTTTATTACTTTTACATGATGCCATCTTTTATTGTCTTTTTCTGACTGCTTTACTTTGTAATGCCACGTTTTCTTTTTATTGCTTTACTTTCATTACATTTGTTTAACTGTTATTTTGAATTACTTATGTCTCTGTCTTACAACTTAAGTCTTTTATCCGCATGGTTTGAACTTTATCTTATCCCATCATCTTTTGCTTTAGTTTGGCTTTTCTGAGTTTCTTATTTTTCATATATCTGTCAAAATATATGTATATATATATTTTAAGAAGCTCAGTGTCATCATTCTGTTTTGGTAGTTGGTATTTTCTCTGCTTATTAGACATGGCAGAGCTACTGCAGTAATAGAGGGTTTCATCATACCTGACATGCAACTATTGAAACTAAATCACAACCACTATCCTGGTTTATTTTTAAGATGACATCATTTATGTCTAGCTATAAAACCACCTGAAAAGACTGAAGTTAGAGACAGTTTTTACTTATGGATGTGATACACTGTGGGGAAAAAAACAAATGTAAATGTGAATAAAATAGTGGGTTAGCTTAATCAAAATATTTGGAAGAATAATTACAGAAATTATTAAAGCATCAAAATGGTAGAGATTAATTTCAGGACATATTTCAGAAGGGGTGTCAAAAAATTCAACCACCTGGTCACAAAATATGCTTTTTGGGTAAGATATTGTGTTTTAGAATTGTATTATTAGACAATATATCAGCCACTGGACACTTGGAAATGATACCTATGGATCCTATGAACTTTTTTAGGTATGTTAATTGAGCTAACTTTAACAAATTACCATGGTAACAGCCATTATGGGGTGAATTTCCCCAAATTTCACATGTTATAAAACTTTCTATGACAACTACTGATGGTTTTAGGTGCAAAAAATTATGTAAATATCTGTTTTGGTTTGTGAGATATGTTTGTTTTTTTTCAACTTCACTATCAAAAAAGACATTTTTCACTCCAAAATGGCTGTTACCAATGGGGTCACAGAAGCACAGACCGTTCAATCATGGTGTCAAACCGAAATATTTCTTCCACAAGTTCACTCAGCTACCCTCCCCTATAGGCAGAACATGAGTCATACATGTAGAACTACACAACACATAACACACGCAACTTGCTTTTAATGAATATTTACAACTTTCAGGGGAGTCGTCACATGAGTCAGTGACACTAAACTATGTGAGTTACATAAATGCTTCACAAGGTGCATATAAAACACACAACACTACTAAAACCTACAGGGTATTTCTAGGTTTATGTGGGATGACTCTGAAACCTTTGAATATTATGTGAAAATAAATAATACAATTTACTTTTCCCACACAGTTTATTTACAACATGAATGATACATTTAGTTTTATGTGAATAATTCCAGTTCTCACTGATTATTACTATTGTAACAGTGAACCTAATAAATATCACTACACCAAAAAACATCTTTTTTTCATTGTACACAAATTAGGGTTGCACAATATTAGAAAATATTTTTTTTAACCTTCTGATATACTGTATAAAAATATGAAAATATGGGGGGGGAAACAGAATAACAGAATAATGGTCGACACAGAACATACACTTCCTTCCAATAGCTGAAATAATGAAATAAAATTCATAATTAAAAATAAATAAATAATAATAATAATACATAATACATAAATAATAACTAAAAAAAATCATGAAAACAAATTTAAACATTTAAATTTATACAAATAAATAAAAAACAATAGAAAATAAAAATAACTGCAGGACCTGGGATGTGATTATTGTACACGTATATTGTGATGACGATGCTCCAGCAATATATTGTGCAGCTCTAGCACAAATAAAAACATTTTAAACTTAATTTTTTTTAAGTTTGTTCATACAAATATACAACATATTTTATATACATGAACACATAGAAATAGACATGGAATATATATATACACATATATATATGTGTGTGTATATATATATATACAATTCTGAATGCTTATTGTTTTAACAGGTTAATCATGTGACTCCATCTCTACATAAATAAATCTCTCAGAACACAAGTCATTTGCTCCATCTCATAAATTTCACCCACTTTCTCGATCCAAATGTTATTAAATGGTTCAGGTTTCAACCACTTGATAGTGATGCATTTAATGGCTGCTGTTTGAAACAGGTATTTTTGGTTATTTTCTATGATGACACCTAAAATAGCTAAGTTTAAGTTATTAGAAAATGTCTGGTTAAAGAATGTGTTCACAGCAGTAAATATATCATCCCTGAAAAGTCTGTTCTAAAATCTATACCATGTAAGTTTATGTAAGTTTCAGTTCATCTCCTTGTGAATTTTTGGTCTAAATATGAGTGAAAGTTTATATTAAAACTCCCAGGAAAAATATCTTCATGCAGTGAAACTCAGCCAATAAGAACCAGCTGTTATGAAGCCACGAGCGTCGTCTCTCAGAGACGACTGGAGCAGTACGATGTCAGTGTGACCCTGACCCTGATGACAGCCTGATGCCAGGATAGATACACCACCTGTGGAGATGGTGGGACCAGTCAGACTGGTGTATGGTGTCTTCCTGTCTGCCTGTCTGCCTGTCTGTCTGTGCATATCTTTCCATGCACAAATGATAGGGTATTAAATGTGTTTGTTAGATTTGGTGTGTGGGTACAACTGTTGTTTGACTGGTGGCATCAACAGTCAAACAACAGTGTGTGTGTGTGTGTGTATGTGTGTGTGTGTGTGTATGTGTGTGTGTGTGTGTGTGTGTGCGTGTGTATGTGTGTGTGTGTGTATGTGTGTGTGTGTGTGTGTATGTGTGTGTGTGTGTATGTGTGTGTGTGTGTGTGTGTGTGTGTGTGTGTGTGTGTGTGTATATGTGTGTGTATGTGTGTGTGTGTGTGTGTGTGTGTGTGTGTATGTGTGTGTGTGTGTGTGTGTGTGTATATGTGTGTGTATATGTGTGTGTGTGTGTATGTGTGTGTGTGTGTGTGTGTGTGTATGTGTGTGTGTGTGTGTGTGTGTGTATGTGTGTGTGTCTTTGTTTGTGTGTGTGTGTATGTGTGTGTGTGTGTGTGTGTGTGTGTGTGTGTGTGTGTGTATGTGTGTGTATGTGTGTATGTGTGTATGTGTGTGTGTGTGTGTGTGTGTGTGTGTGTATGTCTGTGTGTGTATGTGTGTGTGTGTGTGTGTGTGTGTGTGTGTGTGTGTGTGTGTGTGTGTGTGTGTGTGTGTGTTATATTCCTATCTTTCTTAGGGCATTGTTATATTTACACAGAATGCTAAAATTCAGGTCCCCATGAGGTTTAAATATAAATAAAGGTCCCCACTAGTACAATAGAAAAGATGTAAATACATTAATAAATTTTTTTCTGCAGAAGTCTTTATAAAGTGTGGGTGGAAAAGATAAGGCCAAACATGCATGTTTACTTTTTAAAATTAATTAATGTATTTATATATTTAATTATTTGCCTTTTTTATTTTCATTATTATTATTTATGTTATTTATTTATTTGAATGTATTATTATTATTATTATTATTATTATTATTATTATTATTATTATTATTATTATTATTATTATTATTATTATTATTATTATTATTATTATTATTATTATTATTATTATTATTATTATTATTATTATTATGTTTTATTTATTAATTTTACTTATTTTAGTTATTTGTTTTATTATTTCATTTAATTTTCAAAATATTCGTATTATTATTGTTATTTATTAAAACATTTTTTTAGAAAGAAGTGTTTATAGCTACGTGATTACAAACTTTGTCCCTATGTGTGTGTGTGTGTGTGTGTGTGTGTGCACTCAAGTATATTTTTTTCATAAAACTATTGGTGAACATATGCAGTAAACATAGAGTCAAGTTGGTATTAAAATCATAGAGTGCCCAAAACACATAGTCGACAATAACACAATGTATTCTTTTGTAGAATCTACTTTATCTGTTCATCCACCTTCACGTCTCTGTCTGCTCGTGTCTTGAACTAGCGTACGTTCAGAGCCTGAAGACCTCCCTCAGTGTTTGAGTTCTAGCCCATTTGTTCTGGTTCTACATGTTCTGTCCACAGTTTGGGAACATAAACCTGTGTTCATACTAGAGCTGCACAATATATTGTTTGAGCGTCGACATCAAAATATACGTGTGCACAATAGTCACATGACAGATTCTGAAATGTAGGAAACAAATGAGCTCAATATTTTCTAATTTCAATAGAAGCTGACACACACTGAACACATCACAATCATTCTGAACCAGTTTGGAGTGAGTCACTGGTAACAAGAGTGAAAAATGAACAACGAACAAAAGAAAAATCACCCAAAACCAGAAACAAAAGCAACATTAGTTACATGGAATTATTTATTTTTATTTATTTATTCGTTTTTTTTTTTTTAAATTGTATTTGTTTTATTTGTTTGTATTATTAAAATGTATTATTAATTAATTAGTCAAGATAAATTGGTCAAGATAACTCAAAAACGTATGGATAGATTTTGATGACATTTTCAGGCTGTGTTGGGGGGGAACAAAGGAGTGCATTTTGGTGATGATCCAGAAGAGATCCTGGATTCTAGATCACTTTGAAATTAGAAAAGTGAAAAGTGCAAAATAAAAGTGATCCAGAATCCAGGATCTCTTTCATCAAATTTTCATATAAATCCATCTATAAGTTTTTGAGTAATCCCCCCCCATCAAACAGACAGACAAACTCTGGCAAAAAACTCTCTTCTTTCAAAGGCAGACCCCCACCCCCCCCCACCCCAGAGTGCTTTTCTTGTTTCATCTTATGTTTATGTATTTATTGAATCATTTTTAAAAAAAATTTATTTGATTATTTTGGCTACTAGAAGGATGACACTGAAACGTATATTTTCTGTGTTGACCACACACACATTATATACTTTTTCATATCGCAATATATATATATATATATATATATATATATATATATATATATATATATATATATATATATATATATATATATATATATATATATATATATATATATATATATATATATATATATATATATATATATATATATATATATATATATATATATATATATATATATCGCAGGGTTAAAAATAAAATTGCAATGTCAGTTTTTTACTAATATCGTTCAGAAGTCTTTTTCCTTACATATCCCTTCTCTTTCTCTCTTTATTTCTTCATATTTTATCAGTACAACCCTGCGACTGCGTTGCTTCTTTTTCCTCCTAAATGATGTCGTTCCAACCATTGTTTCCTCAGACCGTCAGATCTGGCTCCACATGTTGTTAGTTGAACAGTAAAGCCAGTCACTGTGCAGCAGCAGGTTCCTCATAATGACTATTTTCCTCACCTCTAAACCTGCCTCCTTCCCCTCTCGTCTTTCTCGTCCTGTGAATGTCTTGTTTTGATGGTTGGAACACACCTGTTACATTGAAAATGGCTCTTCCTTTTTTCCCTCAGGGAACAGGTGAATGAACCCTTCGACCCCTGTCACTGGGTACATTCCCTGGGCCTCCTCCAAATCAGCGTCTGCACGGTTAAAGCTCCAGTAGCACCTCACATAGTTACACTACACTATATAATTAACTAAATATTTTTCAATATTTCTAGATGATTGTGATTTTATCATAATTAAATGTAGCTTGTAGTAAAACAGCATTTCCTTGATGGACCTGGTGTTTTTTTTTGTTTTTTTTTTGCATTTTTGGTTAAGTACAGTATCTAATGCAGATATTTTTTCTCTTTCAATTCAGATTTTTACTGCTATCCACTCTTACACCAATATTTCTCCTTCAATTACAATCCTCCATACAAACATAACACTCAATTCTACCAATTCTACTGTAGATATGTTTTTTATTTTTTAATTTTTTTTTTTTTTTCAGGATATGTGTTCCGAGATAAAATACACACTAACGTTTGTTGTTGTAATTCGATTTGTTTTCTGCTCAAAGGTCAGTCTGTTCCTGAACTTTCTGCGCTGTCGCATAACGTTGTGAAATTTCTGAGTTGCGTCACCTCTGGCTTGTTGCTCATAATAGTAAACCCAATCACACACACGCACACAAAAAAAAAGCAAAACCCTGGTGTCACAGTTGAATCACTCCTGAATAGGATCTTTCCCAACACCCTCCAGGAATTATTCATCAACTATGTCCCCTTAATGTTTGTATGTGTGGGTTTGTGTGTGCATAACAGTGTGTTCCCATGCCTTTCTCAGCACTCACTCCTTGGTCTGCCTCCAGCAATTTTTTTTTTTTGTCAAATTCCCACTTTTTACTCCCCTTTCTCTCGTAAAACACCAGACACGGACCACTCTGACTGCTCTTTATTCGGCGGCTGAGTAAGTAACACAGAATCATTTCCTTGTCAAACTTTTGTCAGCACATCACTTGTAGATGAATTTATCTTCAGTGGGCTAAAGGGGGCTCAGGCATTGTGTGTCCTGTACAGGGTTAGACAGTGATTTATAACACACAGACAAAGACACATATAGGTCTACACACACTTACACTCACACACACACACACACACACATGAGCATAGAGTTGATTAATCACCAATGTGTCTTCCCCCACACCCCGAAGATTGAATTCTCCAGGAACGACTTGGAAACGAAGATGGATGGTGCTCTGTGACAGTGTGTTATCTTTATGTCAGACACACTCGATGAAAAATACCCAAACGACAAGCTCAAACAGTGGCCAGTGTTCCTGGGCTTCAGTGTGGCCTTTAGGAAACAGATCTCATGCCCGCTTTAGGATGAAGTCAACCCACTGCTTGTGGTAAATCTCTCCAAGTTTTATAGGAAAGGGATTTTTTTCTCATAGCAATAGACAGAAAAGGCAGGGTATGCTTTCACAGAGCCTGTAAATGTCTGTCTGAAAAACAACCCTATACTTTTTGAGTCCTAACTTTTAAATTGATTTTTTTGGTTTGTTTGTTTGTTTGTTTGTTTTTCACTTTAGAAATGTTACAATATTGTGAAGTAACGTAACTTAAAACTAAATTTAGTGTGTACCACTGTAAGCAACACTCTTTAATTTTGTACCAAGTTTAAAGTTGTTGGAAATTGTTCATTTATATATATATATATATATATATATATATATATATATATATATATATATATATATATATATATATATATATATATATATGTATATATATATATATATATATATATATATATATATATATATATATATATATATATAACTAGAATTGTGTCATTTACAGAAATATAAATGTGTGTACAATTAGTGTATTTTAATTAATGTATTTTTTTTCTCTTATCCTCCCCACTATTGAATAATTAAACTAATTACATTATCACATTATTCAATTTTAACTTATATATACTTTATATATATATATATATATATATATATATATATATATATATATGTGTGTGTGTGTGTGTGTGTGTGTGTGTGTGTATTTTACAAAAGGAGGATGAGACAAATAAAACCACACCATAAACACATCACATTAATTGTATCCTTTACATGTCAACTAGAATCTTAGGTTGTTTTTTTTTCACCACTCGTTTTCATTAAAATTAATGGAGTTTATTTTTACAGAAACACAGTTTTTAATATTTGTAGATTTGCCACAACAAATGTCTTGAGGTACACGATCACTTTACATCAGTATAAAGACAAAATGCTGAAGCAGATGTTGCAGTAACATGTTTCTTCTTCATTTTAAATCAGCAGTTATTTTGCTTTTGTCCTCTATTCTGTATTTATTTCATTATCATTTAGACATCAGAGTGGTATTTACTTGCCTTTGAAAAAAAAAAAATCAGATTATTCTTCCATTGGTGTAAAATCATCAGCAGAACATAGAAAGGAAAACACCCTGTAACGTGCCCTGCAGACCTGCACAGACATGCCTCTCCTCAACACATCATTATTTGTGTTGCTCTAAGTACACTACATGGACCATAGATCACACTCACTCTGTGGTTAACTTCACTATGCTATATTAAGGCAAATATACTGTGCGGTTTATGTCACGCTTATATCATGTGCATTAGCGCTGGGCGTACGTAGAAGAATGCATGCTCTGACCTTAATAGCATCTCAATTAGGTAAGTATGCTGTAAATTACAGCAAGGCCAAATACTGGGAATACTTGAGGGCCGAGACAGAGTGTTGTGTTTGTTAGGAGTCCATCTGTAAGGCATTTAGGGCCTCTTGTCTCTAAAAGCGAGGCTTTGAGGGGGGGCAGTAGTGTGTACGTGTGTGTTTAGAGTGGTCCGCATCAGACCAAGTGCATGGCTTAAGAAACAAGGCTCTGGTAAACACATATGTTCATACAGTCTCTACATGTGTATACATCTGAACATACACAAAAATACAAGTGGATATCCATGGATAATTATACAAATGGACACACAAACACACATCGTTGTCCATCCAACAGTGACTCAACTGTCAGCAGGAAAACAGAGCAGCCTCCGTGTGTCTTTAGTGAGTCAGAAATGTATTCATGATTAACTGTGTTTCAACATTTTCATTCATATCTAGATCCAGATCCACTCACATCACATTTGGATAAAGCATTACTTTTTGGGGGGGGAACTCAGTGCTTACTGCTACTGTAATATTTACTCTATAAATGACTTTATTTTTACACACACAACAAAATTATTGAAGAATAATTTAGAGCAGGTTTGTCAGGGGTGTTTATTTCAGGGGCCACATTCAGCCTAATATGATCTAAAGTGGGCCACAACAGTAAAATAATATAAATAATAGGATAAAAATGTATAAAATAATATCAACATAAAAAAAATATTTTTTTTTGACTGAAAAAAAGGTTAATGTTTATATCTACAAACTCTACGTCAGGGGTCTCAAACATGCGGCCGGGGGGCCAAATGCGGCCCGCCACAGGTTCCAATGCGGCCCATGGGATGAATTTGCAAAGTGCAAAAATACCACAGTCATGGCCGTGGAACTCATTTTAGTTCAGGTTCCACGTACAGACCAATATGATCTACAGTCAAATTATAGAATAACATACAAACATGAATGACTCCATATTTTCTTCTCATTTTGATGTGAAAATAATTTATTTTATGCCCATAAATAATATCAACTTAAAATTTCTGTCTTTGTTATAGGGCAAAAATAAGATTAAATTAGAAAATATTTATACTTATGGACTGTCCTGTAATAATAAAATCTTTGTAGTAGATCTGATCCAAAATGCACGTGCGTAAATGATAAATTGAGGCATAATATTAGAATTGCATGTATTTTTCTTGAGCTATTTCGTTTTTTTTCAGATTATTCAGACTTTTGTTGTTGGATAAGTTTTGTTTTTTTTAAGTATTTTCACAAGGTAATGGGGTTTGTTTGCACTAAAACAAAGACAAAGTTGGAAATGTCAATTTTTTTCTTGGTTATTATGCTATTATTTTACTGGTCCGTCCCACTTCAGATCAAATCGGGTTGAATGTGGCCCCTAAGAGTAATGAGTTTGAGACCCCTGCTCTACGGGAACACAACACAAACAAATATGGACAACCTGTAAATTCTTAAGAAAAATAAATGCAATATTGATTATATTATGCTTTAGTTTATTATTTATACATGTGCTTCACAACTTACAGATCACAGTAGATCTACAAATATACACATACACAATTTGTAACAGGCAGAATATTGTTAAAATTCCACAAATATTTCAGGTTATTTACATATTTTGTAAAAGACTAGCCTTTTTTTGTACTTTATTTTAAACCCAAAGAAACAGGGAAATTATTTTAAGGGTGGTTTTCATTATTTCTAGCTTATTATGACAGTATTTTATTAGTCTGATTCACTTTAGATTAAATTGACCTGAAATTATTTGAACTTCCTTGATTATTAATATCTTCAGTGTCATTTTTTCATTTCACACATTCATCCCATGGACCAGATTGGAACCTTTGGCGGGCCGCATTTGGTCCCCGGGCCTTATGTTTGACACCTGTGATCTAGAGGATGTTTTAATTTAGTGTAAAAATAAAAGATTAGGTTATTGATGCACATGAATATACAGTCTTTTCTCTTAATTTATCTTCATGCTTATTTTATGCTCCATTTCATTTTAGGGAGAAGATGTTATTATTATTATTATTTTATTTTTTATTTATTTATTTATTTTTATCTTTAGTTCTTGGATTTATTGGGGAAAAAAAGTCTTCATGTGGACATGCAAGATAATTTTCCTCTACTCAAATATATCAAACGTTTCTCTTACAGTACATTTTTGCAGACTATATTCACCCTACTCCTTTCCTCCTTTCACTCTGCATCACTGGTGCAGCTCCATTCATTCCTTCACATCTCTACATATTTGTTCAACTCTTTCCATTTCCATCTGTAATTAGACTGATGTTCCTAGTGACCCACTGTCTGTCCTTTTCATGACCTTCTCTCTGTAACTTTAGTGGCTACTGGCCAGTCTACTGCCACTGCACCTTCCCTTTTCCTTCTCTTCTTTCTATCTTTCAGACTAAAACCCATTCTGTTTTTTTCCATATGAAGACCACTGCATCCCCTTTGGTCCTATTCCCAGCACCTTTTCTGCCCCGAGAGGACCCTGTCTGCTGTTGTTCTGTGTTTTGATATATGTGTGTATTTGGCCACAGCATGCTCAGTGGGGAGCCAGGCTGACCGGGCCGGTCTAAACAAAGAGAGGAAACTTGGCAAAGGAAGTACACATACATACACACACAGACACACAAATCCCGGAACATGCAGCAGCCGTACTGTTACTGGCCCGTACTGCACACACTAAACGCTGCTTAATCTTTTTTTTTCTGATTAAATCTGATGTTCTGAAATATGACATAACCCTGATTTAGTGGCCTCCAGAAAATGCAGATATGTACAATTATACATGTGTATTTATGATTCATGTCAGTTTTGTATTGTTTTTCCACTTCGTACTTTGGGGTCAAAGGTCAAATTGTCCTGGGCATAACAGCCCCCCCTTTCAAGTGGTAATTTTGAAGTATATCATATGCAAAATATCAAGACAGACAATTTTTAACCATTTAACTCCTGAGACTTTAACAGTTCCAGTCAAAAATTAATAAAATAAGTAACAAAATGGACAATAACAGTGAAAAATGTATCATAAAACAACAAAATAATAAGTAATATGAACAAAATAAGACACAAATGGCACAAAAGTGAAGAAAAATAATAAAATACAATATTAAATGTAGAAATATAAAACAAAATAAGGAACAAAATGAACAAAAACGAATAACTATTTACAAAATAATAACTTAACTTAGTTAAAATAAACTAAAATGAAGTATAAATAAATAATATTACAAGAATATTTATTACATTTGGTTACAGTCATTTTTTCTAAATCAGTTCCTTTTTGACACCTGTTTATATTCAGTAAAATCACTGTAATTTCTTCTGAATATTGACACTAAACCATCCTTTCAGAGCACGTCATCGCTGACGCATCAGAAGTTAAAGGGTTAAGAACACACTCAGAATAACAAAAAGGAAAATCCCCCCTGGAGTGATAACTTTTCACCAAATCCACTATATTGATTATATTATAAAACATTTGCTGGAATGAGAACAAAAACAACAATCTTCTTTTTTTAAAATATATTTAAAAAGCACCTTAAATGAGAACTATTGCTGCTTTATATTTATTATAACCCTATATGGGCTAATGACCCTCCAAAAAAAAAAGAAAAGAATCAAACAATGCATAAAATAAATGGACAGACAGACCTACATCAGACCTAAAACCCCTGACGACTCATGTACCAATCAGCTAAACTTATTTTGTACAAACCTCTGGCTATTGAATTGTTTGAGAATATTGGAATATGCTGACAACAGTAGTAGGAAACATTTTTTAAAAGTGTCTGTAGTTATTATAACATCTGAATTTAAATGTTAATTATGTTTTTATCTTTTAGTTAAGACTGCTTATGGGGTGTCCTATTACAAAAGTATCTGTGAATTAATTATCATTAATTCTACCTGTATATGCAATAATTTTGTAATAAATTGACTGATTGATTGATCGATCATCTGATGATTTCTTAGACATTCTGCTGTTTGTTCCATTTACTTATTGTA